>JANVCK010010679.1:0-13637 GCA_026546655.1 Epizoanthus illoricatus | reverse complement strand
GAAGGTTATAGTATTTTAACCGAAACGTTCCACAACTTTTAAAAATATTTTAGTCAGTGTCAACCCTCATTTTATTCACAATATGGACCACTTGTGCTGTTGGAACGCAAAACGCAGACAGACAGTTTCCTATTTCTTACGGAACATTTTAGAAGTCTTGAAATACAAAATACCGTCCAGACAAGGCCTGAAAATTCGACAAATAGAAGTCCCGAAAGACCGCCAAAGACGTAAGATCTGAAATGCGCCAGATAGGACCCGAAGTACGACTGATACAAGACTCGAAATATGACAAAAAATACCATAAATATAGATATAGAAGCTGAAATACGACAAATCTAGTCAATTACAACCGATATGACTCGAAATACGACAGATTGGAACTGAAATATAATACCATAGATAAAGGACCCGAAATATGACAAAAATACCATATAGATATAGGACCAAAATTCAGTTCCACAGATAGGACCTGAAATACACATATGAAACTAGAAGTACGACCGATGGGCTACAAGGAAAACGTACGTAGTTACACGTGGACTCCACGCACCCCTTGCCATGAAAGGATCCGAGCTCTAAAATGGCACAAAAGGCCAATATATTGTGTTTACCTTTTGTTCAACTTTATCGTTTCATTGGTCAGCCTTTCTTGAACTAGTTTTAAACAAAGAAATAATCATTATTATAAAAGTCAATAATTTATTAGCTATTAAAATTGATAAAACATGCAAATACAGGCGTTGCTTTATTTATTATAGTTTCGAATCATACTGCGACCTAATTATACATTTGATTATCAAGTTACTGCAATAAAAAGGAAAATGGGTTGGGATAACACCTTAGCGCATCAAATAAACTTTCTTGCTGACACAACTACTTCAATATATAGTTTCTTGATTGTACAAAGTCAACTTATAGCAGTCACAAATATAAGATCTGCACCCTAGCAGCCACTGATATTTGAAAGTGTTTAATTTCAGAATTAGCATTTTGCGGTGACGAAATTGAATTGTTAAAGTTGTTTTTATCGTAATAGGGCCGCTGGTTATATGCGGCCAGTCGGTAGAGCCAAATTAAGCAAATTGCAAACTAGTTCACAGTTTCAGGGTAGCAGATATAAACTATTACTCCTTCTTATTTCAATATATTCTTTCCAAATCCTACAAGCAGCTGAACGAAGACCTATACTTGTCTACATTTCAGAGCAACCAAGAAAAACACTATCACGACATCAAAATAGTTGCTTTTCATACTTAGCATTTCTATAATTAGATCTGAATGGTGTGGCTACAGAAAGAACACAAAAACAAAACAATGATAGACAGTAGTCCCAGAAGCCTCTGGCGGTTACAAATATAATTTCTAGTTATTTCGTGTTTGTATGAAAGGTGCAAAGCTTCAGAGGCCCCTCCGAGTTGATAAATCCACTTGTTGTTCTTGAATGCATCGTCCATTACATGGCTCACAGAAAAGAGAAATGATTGTTTTAGCCTTCCGCTTTCAAGCGCGATATTTTCTTCCATCAATAGGACGCGAATGGTTTAATTACATCGAATAGATACTGCATAAATAGTGTTTCTCAGCTACCGCGGGCACTTCAAAGGACAAGACACCGCCATTTAATATCTTTACTTACTTTCGGCTTTCGAGATGTGAGGAAATACGAATTGTTATCATTAAACGTTAGGGGACTGATGTGTTACTTTCAATTTGTTTACCACTCAGTCAGATTTCCACATCGGCCAGGTGTAATTTCGGCCTTTCAGTTGCCAGGTAAGTCTTAAAACTAATTTATTGCCTCAACTATTAACTGGAGAACTAGTTAGTTCTCGTACTAAGTTAAAGGTTTAAGGGTCGATAATCGGCAGAGAGCATTTAGTTCTCAATCCATATACCTTAAGCGCATATACTTTGGAGCTAGCCTGACGATTGCCAGAAACAGTAACGACCACGCATCGACCTCTCGTTTACTCTTTCCACTCGAAATCTTATAGTTTCAAGGCAACAGCTGACATTAAAGTTATTGTCTAATCATTGTTTTAAACGGAGAAGAAAGCTATTTTATTTACTTTCTTACCGATGGTAACTGCACAACGTTCAAGTGTGTTAACCAAGCCGATATATGAGCTGTGTTGTTAGTTCCTTGATTACACAACTTGGTGCCGGGCAAGTCTCTGAACCCATGCGACACTCTCCTCCAGAAAGCACTAACAGTACACGTCTTAACGTCTGTAAAAACAAAGTGCATTTACTGCAGTTTAAACAACAATCACATATCCCGTAAACACTGTACAAACGAGAACATATATACATAAACAAACCTATGGGAAAAGAGTGATCCTTTCACAAGAGAATAAATGTTTATTTTTAGCAAAGTTGACGTTAACTCAGTTAGCTGCTATTTACTTTCTGAACCTTTTCATAACTTATTTTGAAGTGCTCTCCAAAGAATTATGTTGATGACGGGACTTGGTAACAAGAAAGACAGAGACATTATATTATTACAGTCATGTAATGTCTTTTAAAATGGCGCAGTGTCATACCACAACCTGAATAAACGACTTGTTACTGTTTTCAAAACATTAATTAAATGTTTCCTAACCCTTGGCAATCCGACAGCAACAAGTGACAGTGCATCCGAATGCAACAAGTTTTTGCTATAAATAAATAAATACTAAATATAATAATCTTTAACAAGGAAGCTCCGCTCACCGAAGCGATTTTCAGGGTGGTCCTGTTGTAACCTTGTTTCGTGTCTAAGTTTAATGGACATGGGCGACAGACAAACGGACATATGTTATTTGTTCGCTATATATCTAAGCAGATTTTTTAAGAACATCCCTCCTGACGTCCCACGGGACAGCTGCATTTCATGCAATTTTCTTGAAAAGTGATTCGTTTTAAACAGCCGTAACTCCCCACTGCTTGGCTGGATTGAGACGCGGTCAAAAGCAGCAGAAGGTCTGTAAAAAATGGAAACATGAAACTGCCAAGGAAATCTGACTTTTTCTAACGCTTCTAGTTCAAAACTGCCTGTAAAGAGCCAGCATTTTGGCCTTTTTCCGAAGCAGCGGCGCTTTCTCGGCCCACCACAGCCATCCGCGCGTTAAAATTGTGCCTGACTGAAATCAAACTGGTCATTGCTCCTGTTGTTCTATTTTTGAAAGAATGGGATTCTATTAGCTTTTGATTTGGCAAGACTAAGTAAGAACAAGACGTGTCCGAATGGATATGGGTCGAGCACAAAAATAATAGGTGCTCTAGGTTAAAACAACCTTAGTCGCCGCAACATTCCCAAAGCTATTCTCAATCGTTTTGCATTCTAAATAACACGGATATCCAACGGTTTTTAATAAATCAAAAGTAAAATTCACTGTCAAATAACCCTGACACCTGACTTTTAGATACACCTGAAGTTTAACTAATTTCGCCGAATATGACTCAAAGCAAACTCTTTTGGAAATAGGCAAAAACAAAAAACCAAGGCTGGGTGAGTGGGGTGGGGGCCCAAACATTGAGGTCCGCTATGACAGCACCCTGCGATTAGTAAGAATCCCCTCTACCCTAACTGAATCGCCTCTACCCTAGCTGAATCCCCTCTACCCTAACTGAACCCCCTCTACCCTAACTGAATCCCCTCTACCCTAGCTGAATCGCCTCTACCCTAGCTGAATCTCCTCTACCCTAACTGAATCCCCTCTACCCTAACTGAATCCCCTCTACCCTAGCTGAATCCCCTCTACCCTAGCTGAATCCCCTCGACCCTAGTTGAATCCCCTCTACCATAGTTGAATTCCCTCTACCCTAGTTGAATCCCCTCTACCCTAACTGAATCCCCTCTACCCTAACTGAATCCCCTCTACCCTAGTTGAATCCCCTCTACCCTAGTTGAATCCCCTCTACCCTAGTTGAATCCCCTCTACCCTAGCTGAATCCCCTCGACCCTAGTTGAATCCTCTCTACCCTAGTTGAATCCCCTCTACCCTAACTGAATCCCCTCTACCCTAGTTGAATCCCCTCTACCCTAGCTGAATCCCCTCTACCCTAGTTGAATCCTCTCTACCCTAGTTGAATCCCCTCGACCCTAGTTGAATCCCCTCTACCCTAGTTGAATCCCCTCGACCCTAGTTGAATCCCCTCCAACCCAAAGCCTGGTTTCCATATGGCCTGTAACGGTCGGCGACGGTCTGCGGCCTGATCGCTGAACCTCTTCGATGGCCTCACAGAGAAGTGTTTCCATTTATATACGAGTGATCGTAGACAAGCGAATCCCATAAACCAAAATGGCGGCAAAAATTTATCTCAATTTATACAATGTCGCCGAGACGCCAACCAGACTTAACAGAGCCTCCTCCAACCTAACGGAATCCCGCCAAAAACTAACAGAACCCCTCCCCGTCAAATGATCATAAAATATCTGCGACAACAAAAGTACACATTTGACAATTAAAGCCCAATTTCACGGCGCCTTGGATATCTTCAGTGATCCACAGATGAACTTGTATTATAAGAGCTTGAAAGCTGATAAGTTATACATTTCTCTCATTTCGTATATTAAAATAACATAATAGAAAGCATTGTTAATTTTTTAGTGTTATATAGACTTTTTAAAAATAGAAATACAAAAACAAGAATAATAGAAACAAAAATTAATTTTAAAATTCTTAAAACCAGGCATTGCGTAATCGTTAGGATTTAGAATAAGGATATAGTGTTAACACTAGGGGTTAGCCCTGATAGAAGCTATGGCTCTCCACTTATCACTATAAACGCCACACATTTAGTGAGAAGAAACATGTTCTCTGTCAGAAGTATACTTCACTAATTTCTCCATTCACATCTACGTCATATGTGTATTGGTGCAAATTACTGAAACAATAACGCTACTAGGGCAATCCTAAACGATCTAACTGTGAAAAGGAAAATGATAACTTATCCACGCATAGCACGACATAACACATTTGCTGAAATTCTATTTGGTGGATTTACGTCAGGATCTTGTAGCCTGCTAATACAGACCCTTCACATCGCGCCTTGTTAGGGAAACAAAAACTCCTTTCTCTCGCGTGTCGATTTAGGGGTTTCCTAAATAATAATACTATATTTGAAAGTAGTTTCGTTTTATTTCCTGGTTGCAATACAAATTCATTTGTACTCTTTCAAAGTAAAAAGCTTCGAAAGTAGCTTTTTGGTTTATGTATCACGTTCATGGAAGAATGGCTTACGACAGATCTGTCTAAACTTTATGGGACTTTATAATTAATACAATCAGTTTGACAAGTCTGTCGAGCATTCACATGGCTTTATTGCTACACCGTACTGCAAGTAAGGGTCTTTCTGGGGTAGGATACGGCGAGTAGTTCTTTTACCACCTCTGCCTTGTCATATAATCATATTAAAGAAGTTGCTATTTTAGGCCGGCTAGTTGCCATGGTAACGTCACCGTATATCCCCCCGAGTACGAAAAAGTAATAATATTTTATTATATTTCTATAGCCAAGTAAATATTACTTTCTTCGACGTGCATAGCACAACAGTAGAAGCATGTTTCTTGTCTTAATCAAAAATCAACAACACGACTATTTATTTAATTAAACTGATCTATTTCCTGGGTTAAACCCCATCTTTTAAATTTAGAAATGCTTTCACTAATTACGAGTTCTACTTTCTAGTTTTCGTTGGGCTGCACAAAGCTTCCACGACAATAGATATATACTGCATTGGTTTCAGTTTGTGTTGATGCTCGAAACTTACCTCAGGCACGTACAGATAAAACTGACATTTTCTGACAGCTGTGTGCTCTCAAACGAAAATTAAATAAAGCTGGATGAAGCTAAATTTAACGTACGTAAACAGTTTCGGGGTGTAAATATGATTAAGGGCAGCTACCCGGCTTTACTTACATATCAGAACTAGAAAACTATAGAAAGCAGTGAAACGCAACTTGCAACAGAAACTTGGTCGAAGTACTGGCTACCACTGGCTTTTGGGTAAGTGGCTCTTAGTTTGGTAGATTCCAACCCTACTGAACGTGCAACCATGTTTCAAGAATTTCAAATATATTTCTATCGTGCCATGATCAAATTTGTGCAGTTATCTTAATTTATTCACTGATATTTACGTAGAGGCAGTAGTCAAACGCCATATTCTCCAGAAATTTGTACATTGCCGATCCGACACTTTCTAGGTAAGCGACGCTATTTCATTGTCTGTAGATACCTACACCTGTTATATTTATAACTCATAAGTAGTTTGCGTATCGTTCTTATTTTAACTGTGTAAATAGCCAAAGTAAAAATGAGAGGATTACAACTGCTAAAGCATTTATAGGAGCTCCACAAACATAGGACATAACACGGTGTGGTCAAAAGGAGATATGGATTTCTCTTAGAGTGCCAAACGTGATATCTCACGAATGAGGAATGTTCTTGCTATTCGAAGACAAAGTCGTATCTACAAGCTGCTTTGCAATGGTTTTATTTATGATTATAATAGACAACAATAAACGGGTTTATATTACTAGTAAATACAGGCAACTCAGCTTAGACAACTTTATAGCTTCGAGCAGTATTGAATTGTACATCCGGGATCCGAATGGCGTATTCACGCCACTCTTGCGGGCGACATGTCGATTGCACGGAGTGGTTATAGATTTTCAGTCAGAAATCCCCTCAAAGTTCGACTTGCACTTCGCGCTTGATTTTTTCCTTTCATGCACGAATTCTTCTTTTCTGATCTGCGAATTGACTAGTAGCAAGTCTAAGTGGTTTAGTTCCCAATATATACTTCCATTCACATAACAAAAGCACTTACGTATGATGGTTGTGAAAATACCTTGCAGCGCTTTAATAATACTTGCTTTAGTGACACAATGCGGGGGTTCTTTTTAATATCAGTTCTGTTTAGACTGTTTGTTTTCTAAAATTCCAGGCGTTTCGTTGGAAACTTCCCCTAAAATGAGTCAAACCCAGATACAAGATAGAACTGTACAATAAAAACAACACAACTTCCCACACTGCAGTTCAAGACACTCTGTTGATCCAACTGGCGGGGGTTCATAGCTTGGTTTCACAGTCAAAGCATAGGTATGAAATATCAGTTTTGATTTTTAGAATCAGGGATGTGGACAAACTTTAAAATGAACCATTCCTCTTGATTTTTCTGCTTTCGCTGACTTATCACTTAGTATATCACTGAAACGGTTTCTCTGAAACCAAGTGAACAGGACGATTCGCGCATAGAACACAGATTGTATAGTATACACCGAGAACTTGATGGCAGTAACTTCAGCGTCATAAAGAGGACACTCTAAAATAAATAGGCAGGTAAGCAGCCTAAACACAGTTCAGCGGAAACAGTTTCAAACTCGGAATTATTGGAATCTGCTAATACACTGGGAATACCATATTCAGATAGATAATTCAGTTTAATGGTGTTTTCAAGTGGAGCTCTAACTCAAGGGTTCTCTGTTTATCGCTATGCGAACAATGGGTGTTCACTTTTTTGGTAGTTTCACGTGTCCCGACAAAAATTCCCACCTTCCGCCGAGTAGAATTCATTATTGTGAAAGAAAACATACCTAAACTTGTCGTCATTTGAAAGGACAACAACTGAAAAAGCATGGACTCCCTGGAAACGGGGTAAAAATATATGATTTTCCGGGTACGTTAGCTCAACAACTGCATGAGCAGGGCTATTGTCAACATCGTGCAGAACACTGTTACATAAAACCAGGACAAAATCAACCAATATGTCATCACTGAAAGCTTGCTCCAGTCTGATCCTTATGCTATGACTTCATTGTTCGAGTAGTCCGTAAAATGCTGCTTGAAAACTTTTATTCACATGTTGTTTTGCTACAACTTCCTGCCACCTCTCGTAACCTGACGACTGGGGGGAGGGACACACATAAACCGGCCGTGACGCGGCAATGGACGCTTTTAATGGGCTCGGTTAGGGACCGCGATAGGGTTAGGCTAACTTGATGTCGGCATGTATAGTGCGGCATTTTAATAAGTAAATAACTGATACAGTCAGGAGATAGATGAATGAGAGAATGTGCGCAGATGGGTTCTAAGTCTATGGGATGAATATTTCTCGCGGTGATACGGTGAGCGCACTTCACCTTTCGAAAGGTTCAGTGTTTACGAGTGGGCGAAAGGACCTGACAGCAAACAAAGAGTGTCGGCGTATTGGCATTAATGGGATCTCAGTGTGTGTCGTAGAAATCATGTTGTTTAGCCATAATATATCACCAACTGCGGGGGACGAAACACCTGGGGCGTCATATCTCATGATCAGGTACTTTGTCGCGCTCAGAACTTGTACCAAAGCTCCATGTATAATATTCATTTGCTCAGTGCTCGCGACAAGTGAACTTTACTACCGATCAGAGCCGCGCACGACCATCGAACTGAAAGGTAAGACAATGTTTTACGCACAGTTGTAGCACAAATTACCGGGGTTTGAAGTATAGGCGAAGTCGCATCTAAATCGAAAGCATAAGGAACGTCAACTGATAAAGTGTTTCTTTCCCGCACAACTTTATACTTCCTGCTTAAGGTTTAGAACCCAATTAATACGATTTGAGACTTTAATTTTCAATGGTTGGAAACATATTATAACTTGTCCAAACCGACTGTTGTTACGAAAACTACACCCGTGCTTCAGTTCCTGTCACATCTAAGGATTTTCTTCTCTTTCTGTTCAACTACTTTTGTTGTTGTTGAAACCAGAAAGTGTTCAAGTTAAGCTTAATAAGTTTCGTTACCACAAATATTTCCAAATCAGTTCCTTGAAGGCTATCGATAACTTAAAAGATGCAAAAAGAAAGGAATCATTTCCGGGCCGTATATCGGACAGATTTCCGCCACTTCAGGCGCCCATCCCCGGACTGCTAGCTGAAGCAGTGTAAAGCCCATCCGTTTAATAGAAATATGTCACCATTCGTGAGTGATATATAAAGGATAATACACGGTGGGGAGGAGATATCAACTGTTTTTGACTTCGAGTGACAAGAACAATAGCTCACAAGTGAGGTTTGCAGACGAGTGCTTTTGATACGCGGAAATAAAACCCGAGTATCAATAAGGCCATATATACGAGCTACCTTGTAATACTCGTCTTCTGAGAACTAGACCAGCTTTGCACCGCGTTGAATCCAACATGCGAGACTGACCAAATGGCGTTTATATTGTCATTCTACAAGTGGTTTAGTTGTCCGTAAATATTACTATCCACAACATAAATATGTTTTTAAAATAGTCTACAGTAGTATTTATTCCAAATATTGACGGGGCACTGATTAATTTACACTACTGAAACTTATGGAAAGTACAAACATTTGACCAGTAAAGAATCGGCCAGCACAGGCGGTCATATAGATCTTTGTAAAATAAACAACTGCATTTTGGTTAAATTCTTTAGTACAGTGAGTGCTGGCATGTCTTCATTGAAACAGGCGGAGCAGAAACAGTGATTGATGTGATAAAGTTCTGGATCGTTCTATTGCAGCAGAAGCGTCTTTGTGGCGATGAAATGCATATTGTAGCTAGCTTAAGATAAGATAAGATAAAAACTTTATTTTACATCGGCTACCACTTAGATAATGAAATATGGCTCTTTACAACAATTCATAAACATTTAGGAAAAAGATGGTATGTATCAGTAAAATGTTCAAAGTTTGCACTGAACTTTATTTCCAGCAAAGCAGTTTTACATAGAGAAACACTCAGCTTGCAGTTTCGAAAACTCAGACTCTGGCTCAAAACTCACCACCTTTTCCTTTGGTACAAGTAAAATCTTTTCTCGGTACTCTTAAGTGACTCAAACTCATATCATTAGAGCCATATCGGTTTATTTGTCGCCGCCCTTTGTCATGTCATGAGCTACAACAAGAGTTTGGTCCAGTTTACGGAAAAGTACTGACGCACTTTGTTTCTAGAACAGTTTGTTTTATCATCACCACTTTGCCCCTTGGATGGCTAAATGGCAAGTGAAATGGGATACCACTGTAGTACTACGCAGTAAAACTGCAATATAAAACGGGAGTTCTGTCATAGTCAGTAGTAAATTCGCTAGCCGTTAATAACAGTTTCTCTTTAACAAAACGTCCCACGGATAAAATGTTTGTCTATAGACATTATACGCTAATCATACAGTTAAGTCGATTTTCACATTGTTGTACGTTTACGGTAAGGGAATTTGGCTTTATACACTAGTCAGTTAACCTCATTTTTACCCTCCAAAATATACTAAATACTCCCACTTACTCGGTCCTATTATATATGTCTTCAATTATTATTTTTTCGTACGACACCGATGTTAATCGAGGTACATCCATATCAGAAGTTGGATTTTTGTAAACAGTGCCCGTTCAACCTATCAAGAAATGCTTCGGCCGATAGCGCTAATGCCAGAGCACACTGCTGGTTTTGAAGTATTCAATTAATCAAATGCTTTCTTGCTTATTAGTACATGTCCATAAAGTTAACTTTTTCGACAAAGTTATTGAACTGAAACAAAAGGACATACCTGCAACCAAAAAATATTTGTATACGGTCCGCCCTCGCATCCTCATATACTCACTGATCGAGAATTTCGTTTGAAGCGTTTGTCAGATATTAGGGGCACAAGGCTAGTAGTATAACACTCGAGAATGGTGAGAAAGCGATACACTGCATGGAAAGGGAGGGAAGTTTTGAAATAATCCCAGCCGCACAGCTTGGAACCTGAGTAGTTTTTGAAAAGCAAGATCAGATAAATTTTGATCACTTATGTTGTATCTAAGCGCGTGAACAATATCAGTTTTAAGATCCAAACAAAAGTTTAAAACTCCATAAAATTTCTAAACGAGACAAGATATCCATTTGCTGTCAGAATCTGGTTAGTACAGACCATCTCATATTTCAGACGGGAGGCCTTCCTATGATAAACTGCGTCTCCACCGAATACAGTGCCAGTACCATACCCTTGATGATAAAATGCTGATTCAAATCACAGAACTATCACTCTACTGGAGTGCCGCCCTGAAGATTGGTCTACAGTTGCGATGGGTCAGACACCTGTTGTCTTAAATTAAGCATGCAACTCATAAATTTTAGACCCAAATAAAAGTGAACTGTAGAATACAACTGGATGGACAACTCTTCGGTTAGAAGGTCAAAATAGCAGCTTCTTAATCTTATTTGACACGAGTGTTCGACTGCATGTAGCACTGAGGATGTTCGCATACGGCCGTTCACATACAAATTAACGATCAATTAGTGGTACCTTCAACGCATTCACTTTAATATTGATCTGCTTTTTAAAAGCCATATACCAGAGATCAACCAACTGTACTGTTTTATATCTACCTGTATAAACCTATAAATCAGCTTTTTAAAATATTTAATCATTTTCTCACTGGCAAATACCAGTTCACTCTGATCTAAACCTTTTTCTCTTGTCGAGAGATAGTCATAGGACAACTGCAAACGGAACCAGTCGGGATTTGAGGAGATAAAACATCATAAATAAAAACGTACGACGAAAAACGTACGTTCAGTACTAAGCAATGTTTTACTTTAGTCTTAATTGTGAATTAATATTTTAATAAGTAAATCGTCGAGCAACAGTTTCATTGCAGCCTTTGAATGATCAGTGAGAAAGTGATATTTATAGATAATCACCATATACCTCTGGGTTGGCAAACTCTTATACGTATCAACATGGTATCTCAAAGTGTTTACGGTAAAAAGGAAGCCTTTGATGTCCTTAAACCTGCGTTACTTCAGAAATTACTTTCTAAGGCTTATCTCCAGCTAATGCTCGAATTTTATACTTTCTCAAACACTGAGCTAAATTTGACTTCCTAGCTCGAGGAAAAGTGCCGCGAACGCACTGACCAGAATGGTAATTTGGTGGTTCCTTGTTTGCTGATAGTGTTGTTCTATGTTTCAAAATATACAATCTGTTTGCAATGATATCAGTTCAGTCGTTTTCATAAACTTTAGCATTTACTTTTACTAATGTATATTTAGCTACGTATTGACTTAATTTCACGGAAAACTGCAGAAAGGTAGTTCTCCCATTGACATAAATTTTTTCATGTGCATCGACAAAATAATGAAATGATTTGAAAATCAATTGTCTTGTTTACTAAGAAAATAACTGAATTCATCGCAGTTCAGTTGCGTACAGTTTTAAAGCTTAACTATTCCACATTGAACACTCGCTTCAGTATATAACCAATATACTGAATACTCTATATAGATATGGAGATGTTCTATAAATAAAATAAGCAACAGTGAGATATAAAGTATCTATTCTCAGCAAGTCCTTGGATTGAAGTGTTTTCTAAAACGAAAAACCAATCAATTCTCTTTGTTTCAAATCATCTGCCCGCAGGCATTGTCAGAGTTTGAACAAAGGTAGCTACGATAGCAGTTGCAGCTTTTGTTAAATTTACTGTACAAACAATTTAATCTTATCAAACAAAAACTGTTTCACTCTTGCAAATTTGCTTTCAGAGTCATTGTTGTCTGACGTCTGTCTGCGTACTGAATTGTAACTAGTTTTAAAAATAGCGAAAACACAACGGAACAACGTATGAAGTGACTCTGCTGACTGGCGGTTATTCCTCTGTACTGATCTGAACACTGAACCTGCTGAATAAAATAATCATAAAGCATTGAATAACAAGCTCCTTCAGGCGTTTCTCAATTCTCGTACACCAATCAAATTCCTTACATCTACGTTTTCCTATTGTGGGGTGGAGGTGGAGAAATATTTGCTGGTAATATTTGTTTGTTCAAAACTACACTCAGTGAAACTTAAGTTTTCACGCTTTTCCTCTCTTTTCCAGCTCAGCGTGGTATCTTTTTAGAAGTTCTTCCCCTCCCGCCCCACAGTATCAAATGATCAGTGCCTTACATTTATCGATTTTTTAGACTTCGTTGTTTACACCGGCTTATGTAGGAGCACTATAACAACGCCGTAATTATATCAAAATAAAAATATGTAGGAGGGCGTTAATTTGAACAAATAAAATAATCAAACCTTCTTGATCACAAGTAAATATTAAGCACTGTTGTTTTCAGTTGGATTGCAGTTAAAAGTACGTTTGTGACAACCATTAAAAATGTTATAGAAGGGGAGAAAAACAGAAATGAAAATAGTTTATTTGTAACAAGAGGCTGTTGGCAGCCTAACGTCGTGCCGATTAGCGATGTTTCTTGTTTATAAACATTGCCATTGAAATGCAAATGTGTCAACCACCAGGGCTCGAAATAACGGCCAGTCAACAGGCAATGTCCGTCCAAAATGAGGAAATGACCAGTTACTACAACACAGATTTCGATGAAACTTTTATACAAATCACAGGTGTCGCTGAGGGAACTTACAGAGAAGCAAGTTGATCTAAGAAATTTTTTTAGTCTTGAATGGAACTATAGTAAACTAAAAACGTTAGCATACTTGCTCGATTGTTTTGAGAGAATATATCAAACATGCATTCATGACGTGACTTGTGAACGTGATGTAATCAACCTGGAGTAACGTTCTTGATGCATGCATTTCCTGATAAATTACCTGTGTGTAGCGTCTGCTGTATCTTATAAATTTATACTGGTGTTCTGTAACAGTAACCAAATCTC
>JANVCK010010568.1:0-13637 GCA_026546655.1 Epizoanthus illoricatus | reverse complement strand
TATAATAATAATAATAAATAATAATAATAATAAATAATTTACATAGCGCCTCTTCCAGAATGTCCAGTGGCACTTAAAAAATAAAAAATAGATATGATATACATGGGTAATGCATAAAATTAATGTACATAAAAATGTAGTTAAAAGTATGTCAATAACAGAAATAATTAGACAGAAATGTTAACAAGCTTGACTATCTAAAAAGAAATGTTTTAAGTTTACTCTTAAAAATGTCTAGTGATGCAGACTGCCTGATCTCAGTTGGCAAGTTGTTCCACAAAGTGGAAGCACAGATGGAAAACGCTCTAGCACCATATGACTTGAGATTAAATGACACACACACACTACTGCAGTACATCTATTGTATGCTTCACAGTTGCGTCTTCACCATCTACAAAGCAGTCACAAAGGACACACACACAATAATTAACTTGTAAAAACAACCTCTAATGTAGAGCTGGCAGTCTGCTACAAGCCAATTGCCTCAGATGACAAAATAACAGAGTACACGTGTACACTGAAATGCATAATTATGTGGAAACACTTCAGTTATCTGTGACTTTCTATGACTTAATAAAATATCATGAGTTTAACAAATGTTGAATTTGCATGATGTGAACTGTTTCTCTTTCAAGATTAAAAATCTAAAAACTTACAGAGTTCACAATAAAGATATTTATTAGATTAAAAATCATTTATAAGCCAGATAGCACAAACTGTACAATCATCATACACATGTGACAAATATTTCAAAATGAAGAGAAAAGCATGTCTTGCATAGAAATTTCGAATTCCTTTTTCCTATTGTGCTTTGATCAGGGGCGATGCCAGGATTTTTGAAAGGGGGTTCAAATTGGCCTACATGTAGCTATAGGGTGGTCCGACAAATTCTAATTCAAAATATAAGCTCTAGACTTTGTATCAGATTTGGGACTGAAAAGGGGGTTTGTTCGCACCCCCGAACACCCCCCCCCCCCCCAGCATTGCCCAGGCTGCTGATGGTAAATGTGCACACTCTTATTTTGATATACATCTGTAGGCTCATGGACCGAAGTAATGTAGTGAACATACAATGAATCTCTTCATCGTACATGCACAACTGTTTGTAATACATTTATTTGCTCAAATTTACCACTTAACTACCAGCCACTCCAACCCAACAAATCTGAGGTAAAATTCATGCTACATACAACTATTAGTTAATGCCAGTACTAACCTGTGAAGTAGATTAAACAGGCTTCCTCATTCACCAAACTGGCAGTCAGTTCATCTAACTTGCTCAGTGGCTTTGGTTTCCACGGAAATTCCTAAAATGGATTTCAGAAAGAAAATTATGCTAGTGTATAGGAATATTTACTTCACAGTTCAAATTGAGGGATTTGTTTAATGATTATATAATGCAACTATCAATATTAAGCTGGGGGGGCCAAAGGCTGGGCATTTGAACTTGGACAAGGATTTCTGTTCAAATCCCCCCCCGGGGCAATTATCGACAGTCAAATGAGTCACTTATTTGCTGTAAAAACTTGTCAGAATTTGATGAAAATGGTCAAATATCCCCACCACAGGCAACTACATGTAATTGCTGTCAAATCCCCCACATACAGTGATAGGTGCATAATAAGTGCTGTGCTAAATATAAAATTTATTATGAAATGTTTAAATCAAAACCCATCCATGGCAATTGCTTATAAATATTAATAATATATTAATATTTGGCTTATAATTTCAGTCATCTAAAGTACAGTCAGGGTTCTTTCCCAAATCCCAGTATAAATTTCAAGGACTTTTTATGGATTTTTCACAGTATCATTACAATTCCCAAAAACATATTCTTGAAAACCTTGCATTTATTATGGAATAAATACAGATGTACCTGTTTCTTTGACAGACATCAGGAAAATAAAATTGAAGGAAATTGCATGAACTTGGGAAAGTTCTGGAAAATTCATGGTTTCTTAAGTACCTAAGTTTCAGTGAGAAAAGAAAATTTAAGGAATTTCAGGGTTTTTGAGGACCTGTATGAACCTTGAAAGTAAGATATAACTGTATAATTCCTCACAAATTTGCCTTATTTTGAACTTTATTTTTTTATAATCTTTAGGGAAAATCTTTCACTGAATTGCAAAATTACCAGATTTGTTTCAAGACAATCATTAAAAGTACCAGAGTATGTTTGGAATTAAACTTCTAGAAAATACTGAATTAATTAGTAATAATAGTTGTTATGAAATACAACCCAATGGTGATTGAATTTCAAGCAATTTGATTGGTTCAATACTCGCTGGTTATCAGACCTGTGATATTCATGGAAAACCTGTAGATGTTTCCAAAAACCCCCCTGGCATTTCTTAAAACAGAAGCAATCTTTCAAATCCTCCTGTTCTACACTTAATTCTGCTTAGTTTACACTATTAAATTCTGTTTGGTTTACAAAAATTAAGAACTAAGGACAAAGGATGTTTAGACTTGACGGGGGGGGGGGTTCTGTAAGTTAAAGGGTATAATTTGGTACATTTTAGTATTTTTTCAGGGTATCAACTTAGACATGTAAGTATTTTTAGGTATCACTTTTTATATGATTTTCAACTAATTCTCTAGCAACATGGTAGACAAGCTGTATTAAAGTGTTTTTGACAAGAGTTTCAAAAGTGTATTATAGAGACGGTGTCTGATAATTATAGCTTTTAAGTGTCTCCCTAAATTAATTTTGGTAGTTTTTCAGCAACATGATGTATCCAAGAATTTAGGGATTTTCAAATAAGCTGTATTTAGTAGGTATTTTTTTGGGTGTCAAGTTCACCCAAATTATTTTGGTATTTTTTAGGTTTAGGGTTGAACTCAACTTACAGACCCCCACCCATTTCTTTCTGGGAGTAACCCCCTGGGCCAGTAAGTACTATTGGTCTTGACCACTCCTCTACTGTACTGCTGTGCATGCCATAATAACAATAACAATAACAATAACAATAACAATAACAATAACAATAACAACAACAACAACAACAATAACAATAACAATAACAATAACAATAACAATAACAATAACAATAACAATAACAATAATAATAATAATATGTACCTTGCCCTGAGGATCGCTGCTGACAGCACCCCGCCCATTAGTAGTGATCACTTTTCCATTCTCATCAACGATTACTAACATTGGTATGCCTGTTAGAACAACATTATTGAGTACAACAATCAGAAAAAGTTTGAGTGTCCTCCTGGCCCATGACAAGACCAGACTCTTATAATTGGAGGGGCTCCACTCACTGGGGGGAGGTAGGGGGAGGAGGAACCAAATGAATGGATGATGGACTGGTGCCTATATAAGAGGTGTCTTGGACCATTATAATTACTGGAGCCTGAGTAAAAATAAAAATAATAATTATAAAAATGATAATAATGATATTAATAACTTGAACTTATAATGCACAAATTCCATATAATGTTCAAATGCGAAAGTCGTTACGTAAAATGTTAAATAAAAAAAGTGGACTAAGTCTATATATTAAAAGTAAAAATGAAACTTTTGAAAGAGAAAAGGTACTTCTAAAAAGAAACTTTTTCAGTATTGATTTAAATGTGGCAAAAGAGTAATGCTGCATGATTCCTAATCTCAGATAGAATACTGTTTCTAATCTGTGGAGCTGCACAAATAAAGGCATGATTTCCGAGGGTGAACTTGGACTAAACTACAGCAAGGGGGCTCATGTTGCAGGTTAATTGCTTTAAAAATGCACAAATCAAATAATAACTATTGCATCAACTTACCTTCTACTCCAAAGTACCTTGAAATATTAGTTTTCCGTTCATCACCAAATGGTATAGCCACCCATGGCATGGTTGCGAGATATTCCTCAAATGATTCCTGGCTGCGGTCCGATGACAAGAATATCACTTCAAATGGTTTATTTTCACTCTTGAGCTTGTTGTATGTCTTGGCCAGCACAGGCGTGAAGGCTTTGCATGGTGGGCACTGCAAATTATTGTTTTGTAGTTGAAGAGGGTTTTTGAAGTTTATTTGGGCATTTTATTGGACTTCATATTGCAATAAACTACTACAAGGTTATTCCACAAACACAGACCATACAGGATAACAACAACTTCAAAGAAAATCTTATGGCAACTAATTATTTCTTGTATATTATGACATTAGTCACATACTTGGAATGAATTTTTAGTTTTTCACTTGCTTAAGCTCAGAGACGTCGCCAGGAATTTTGAAAGGGGGTTCAAATTGGCCCAGTTATAAGGTGGTCAGATGAATTCTAATTAAAAAATATACATGTAAGAGACTTTGTATAAGATTTGGGACTGAAATTGGGATTTGTTTGCACCCAATGAATAGTGATGCCTATAATGCTATATGGTACATGCATTACCACAAAAATTGCAATAAAGTAACCATGCTGTTTGATACAAATTCCCTTCATTAGCCTGTCTTCACAATTATACATTATCAAATGAACCAAAATTAACAACTTAAGGCAAACAGTGTTCATTTCTTGTGTCTGGTTTCCATGTCTGGTAACATTAGGTACCTTCAAGGGATGTTTTGTGTTCTTTAACTTATTCCAAACTTCAATCTCACAATCGTCATCATATCATCATGTATGAAGCAGAAATGTCTTAGCTTGCAAGATGTTTCTGACCAATCTCTTCAATCAACAATCGATGCATAGCAAACACTGAATGAATCTACTTTTCCAGCTGAATCACCACATGGAAAGTTGCTACTTCTTGAAGTAAATAAACTGGAATCAATCACTTGAAACTCCGCCTTTCTTTCCCGTGTCCACAGTACCACATGAAAAAGATCAGGTATGTAATCCATGCAAGAATGCCATGGATTAACCATACTACACAACCAATCAGAGTCATCTTTGAAGCAATCAAATAGTGTGCCTGAAGTTAAATGACCAGCAGATAGTACCATAAATTAAAGAAATTAAGACCCATTTTAACCATGCTGAAGACGCAATGACTTGTCATGTAAAACAGGGTATAATTTATATAATATCATTTCTATTACTGCTATAGGTAAGGTATATGATATGTACTAGCTAAATCTAGAACTACGAATTTGCAAAATGATTGTCACAAATAGAGTGTGTTTTCTACTTCCAAGTCATGAACTGAGTGGATAAATTAACTTGTAAGTCTTATTATGAACAGAGGACTTCACCATTTGAGTACACATCACCTCCCAAACTTTGATGGATTATCCCCTCCTGGCTTCCACACCATAAATACTATTTATTTTTATTATACAGCAAGCTGGATTCCCAGGTCTGTAACTAAATCCCTGAATTGTGATTGGCTGAAAGCCAGGTCTGTATTTTACTGTACAGACTTTCTGCTATACAGACCAGCAACTCCATTGTGCATTTTGCTCGCTTCACTCGGTCTTTATAGTCAAGACCTCGGACAAAATATTCTCCAGTACAGACCTCCCACTCGGTTATTAAATTAAGATGTTTATACCTGTAGTCAATTACAAATTATGATAACATACCCAGTGTGCCGAGAAGTAAAATCCAATGACCTTTCCCTTCATGCTGTCCCAGTCTGACTCCTGTTTCTTAGTGTTAATAAACTTCCCAGCAACTTGTTCAGCAAATGACTTTGGTTTCCAGGGAAAATTTGCTCCCTTGGGATCTTCTATAACAGCTGATCGACCATCCTTGGTAATTACTTTTCCATCACTACCATCCAATAAAACCAATGTAGGAATTCCTGAAACTTTATATTTTTTGGAAATTTTGTTCTGAAATTCAAAAACAAATTGAAGTTTTAAACATAAGTTGTCTCAAATTGCTTCATTATAGACTACTACATGGGTTGGATTCAATGACATATGTACATAATTATGAATTTTCTCTTTTCTTATGTACATATGAGAAGGGAATTAGCAGTAGTACAGTAGTCCATTCACTGGTAGTAATTATGGTAGTACTAGACCAGTAAAGTTGTCCATAAACTAGTCACTGACTGTCTAGTACATGTAAATATTATCATAGCATTTGTCAGTGATTACACAGAAAACATTAAATTGTCCTTAGAAATTAAACCTGGCTGCTTTTCAAAGCCTTTATTATTTTTGAGTGAAGGTTTACAACAGCTGTCTGAAATTATTGCAACAAAACATTTGTGAGCAGTGCAGCCGGCTACATTAGTTTGCTACATGTATGCAGTGCCAATTGAACCTTGAGATAACTTAGTATTTTCTAACAGTTACATGTATGTAACAAAAAAAGAAAGTTAACTTCAGTTGGCTCTTTTATCCTTTAGAAACATCGACACACTCTTGCTTGTAGGTGTTGTGAGAATCCCTGCCAAACAAATAACAAACAACTTCTGAAAGTAGCGACAGGCAACATGTACCAGACCCCCCTCCCTCCTTGGAAGGCCTCACCAAGTAGCTCTTATACTATGTACAGCAGACAGGAAGTTACACTCTCAGTCACAGGTCAAGAGAATCTTGAGAGGAAGACTTGACAAGCTAGAGGTCAGGTAAAAACTACCAACTGCACAGGAAGTGTCAATGACTCAACCCTCTGGTACATTGAAACCTTTGGCACCTTAAAACTGCTAAAAATCCAACTTTATTTCATCTTCCTAGGTAGTGTTATATATCACATGTACACGTGAGTATACTCGAACTACCTAAAGAAATATATTAAATAATTATCACAAATCATTTTATATACAAAACAAGATTCAGGACTGATAACAATTATTATTAAACCCCCTCAAACATATGCCTTTAGAAAAATTGGAGTGACAGAGAAGTACTTCAGAAAAAACAATCCCTTTCCCTGAAAATAAGCCCATAGACATACAATCATTTATATAATTTAATGTAAGTATGTCCATTTTCAAGATGATACCCCCCCCTCCAATAATAAGTATCCTTGCCATCCCAACAAGATGCCCAAGAAAAAGCATTTTAATTAAAACAAGCCTATAATCGTCCGTTTATGGTAATGTGGCTAACTGTTGTTATTATTAGTATTAATAATAAATGATATTTTTAATATTATTTATTTATTTGAATATTTTATAATTTTATTTATAATTATCATGATTATTATTAATTAAATAATGCTACTGGAAACCTGTTGTACTTACATGCAGCTCCTCCATAACAAATCATTGATAATTTCTAATGGTAATTTAAAAACAACATTCTTACATGTATGGCATTTAAAATATCTCGTTGAAGAAGCAACAGTTGTATTGATCTGTCAATCCTAATTCATTTGCATTAATCAGCACCATAATTATACATGAAAATCACCTAACATTTCAAAACTACATTTATTTATGAAAATGACTTCCAAAGAATATTGTTGAAAAAACAATGAAAACATTTTAAGCTGATATATTTTTTAAGATGTTTGTCAGTTCAGCATAAATGAATGACATATTAGTGGAGTGAAAGACAAAAAATACAAAAAATAATACAAGCAAGAATGTGACAATGAGTGTGACTATTCACTGATTGCTTGTTGATTGAAATTCTGCAGTACAAAGTATATATTACATATCTTTGCAAGGGGGTTCATTGATAGAAGATTCACAAGACCTGTATAGACTACAAAATTGAGTTACAGAGGTATCTTATATAATTTATTTCCAGACATTTGAACAGAATATCTGGTATTTATATGTTGATGTTTCCAGAAGCAAATTGATGACACAGTAGGCCCAAATTGAAACATGGGGTCCACTTTCAAGAACATTCCCAAACTCACTTATTCCTGGAATATCCCGTGTTATGGAATCCATTCAGGTGCATGTACAAATTTAAAGTACTATTTTGGATAAGTTGTCAGAGGAGTATTTCACTTTCTAAAGTTCAGCAACCTGTACTAGCAAGCAACATCTCTCTGCATAAATTGTTTATGTATAAATAAAATTTCCAGAAAAATCTGAAATTCCTGACCACTCAGGCCTCTGAGGTCTTGTGCTCTTAATAATAGGAATAAAGAACTTTGTAGAATGCTAATCACTTCCTGCTATGATTTAAAGCAATACCCACTGGAATTTGAATCAGGGATTAAAGGTGAATTTAAAGAATTCCATAGACTCCACACTATAAATGTGTACTCCTCAATTGCAATAATTTCTATTTAGGAAATTTAAATCAAAACAAATTGTGAATTACATGTAGTCTTCGTCGAAAAGTGGATACAGTGCATTTCTACGTTTGGGGACAAAGTTTTGCCCTGAAAGGTAACAATTATTACATTATTTTGTTTGTTCAACTTGTTACACCTTTGCTTCCACACAGGACTTTGCACTCTGAAAAACATGTTCCTATGGAATTTGGGTAACGTACAGTTTATCTCACATGATCACTCTGGGGTGTTCCTTCAGTCTGAAGCATATTGTTTAGTGCTTATCTGTTCTACATGTATCTTTGAGTTCTTACTTATTGTATTTTTAGAATATGATACTTGGTTTCTTATTATATTATACTCAGTTTTAAACTTAAAGTTATGCAATTAAGTTAGTCTACAGAAATGTATGTGTACACATTCTTTATATTCATTTTAATTTGAAAAAGACCACTTTCAGACATTTGTGTACATGACATCAGAGTGCTTCCAAGTCTAGTCTTGCTAACCTCCCTTGTGTTTGTCTCTCAGGTTGTCTTGTATTTGATGGACTTGAAAAACCATGTGTGGTTTGTTAGGCCCATTTTAAAGGTCTTGCTATCCTCGATCAAACGATAATTCAGTCAAACTTAATGCATATATTATGAATAGATTATGATAATACTGTATAATTAGCTCATAGTTAATTCATATTAATTATATTTATTTATATATTACTTAAGGTTTTTCATTATTTTATTGTATGTAATTATTAGTTAGCTGTTGCTCATTTGACTATATTTGATCACTAATCACATATTTTGTATTATGAATATATAGCTGCCTGACTAGTCGCTTAAAAGTGATTTCAGGTAGCTTGTACCCTTTTTCTGAATAAATAATTTGCCAATTTAGCTTCATCTTTGTATTTTGTGTGATTATACTAATAAATGTCTTTGTTGAACACCGTTATTGTTATTGTTTCAATCAAATATGTCAGATCCTTTGTCACTTGTTTTGATGCTCATTGGTTTGCTTTTGTTTCCGGGTGGTGATCTGATGATGTATTTGATTGATTTGAATTTTGGAACAGTTCTTTGATCAACTTTAGTGTTGCATATCTTCCAAAGAGAGAGAAGGGTCAGCAAAGTTGGAATTTCTAAGAATCTTGTGGAACATTTACAAGAGGCGCTACTGGAGAGATTTTTGGCACACACGTTCTTAAATTATTGGTGTTTAACTTGCCCAAGGCTTGAGGATGAATGGCTAGTGAAAGTTAGAGAATTTGGCAAAGTTTGAGAGGCTGGTTTTAGAAAGCGACATGTATTCTGTAATCATGCCACATTCTTACTTTTTCACCTTGCAAAATACTCCTGACCAATTCATGAATTATGAAAATATGTTTATGGATATGGGGCTTTCAAGAGGTAGCAACTGTGGGCTCAAAATAAATATTAATAATAATCTTTTATTAGGTAAACTTTCTCACAGTTACATGTATGTGATTTTCAGAAAGGTCCTGCACGTTAAGCAAACTGAAAAATACCTCTGCCTCACTATGAGATAACAACTGACATGTATATAAAAATTAGTTTGGTTTTAATAGTAAGGAAAAGGAAAATGAAAAAGAAAAAACTTTATAATATAAAAAAATCAGCAACTTGTGAGAGTTTAAAAACTGTTGGCATTGACACATTCCTTAACAGTAGTCAATCATTATTATTATTACTATGCGGACCAAAAATTTATAATTAACAAAAATTAGCATTTCTATTCACCTATTATGAATAAATATTGCATGACTTGCAGGTTCTTTGCAGGGCAGGCGAATTGTCCAAAGATAGTCATCACCTAATTATTTTTCTAATAGTAAGAAAAAGTTAAAAAGAAACAAGTTGTTTGGTAATTTTAGTATAATATTTATTTGTGATCGTGGTACCACATTTAGTATTGAATCGGTCTCATAAAAAATTCTGTGAGGATTGCACTCCCGCATAAGTTATGATAACCGCTTTTTTAATAATTTAAAAATTCTCAAGTCTCGCGATCGAGTTCATAGAAATTTATTTGAAGAATATAAATTATTGCGTGCCAAACTTGCACGCAAGTCCGTGGGTATAGCAAAGAAGGCAGATCTAATGCCATAATTTAAGAAGGTTATGTCACGTCTAAAGAATAAGAAACGAAAATCATGGTAGATGAATACTTGATCGATAACAATGACCAAAGGATCTTGTGCTATACTTTTCAATTTTGATTCTAATCAATTATTTTAATATATTTTGCAAAGTTTAGGCTTAAAGTTTGTACTAACTGTGGAACCACGAACACAGTGCACCAAAGGAACTATTTAGTATTGCATTTCGATTCAACAGGAAGCTCAACTTAGAACGTAATGAGACAAAAATATTTTAATGATAAACAAATTCCTCGATCTCGATCGAGAAAACTACAAAACAAGGCCCGGAATCGAAAATGTCCTCACCTGTTTTCTGTACGCTTACACAAGCCTTTTCATATTAAAGTATCATAATACGCTTACACAAGAAGCTAATTACAGAAGATAAAAGTCGCCAGTGATACGACTGGTTAGCTCAACAGTATGCAAACGTGCACGAAACACAACATTTCGAAAGCTGCAACATGTCTCACGGCCACGGAACTACAAATGATCAAACAAGAACAAAAACCATATAGCTCTTTTAGCACCTCACCACACTCACTTGCAAATAAAAGTGCAAGCATATAAATCAATTAATAGACAGATGCCAAAAAGGACGAACGCGCTAAATGATCGACAAATTAACAAGCTACAAACGAAACTCACCTTCCGATCGCGGTCACTGAATGGCAGTGTGAGCCACGGCATTTCTTTGTAGTATTCCGTGAATGATTTGTCATCTCTGTCAGAACTAATGAACACAATTTCCAACATGTCAGCCTTGTTCGAGGTCTTAAACTTCTTGTAGAATTCTGCAAGCTTTGGAGTGAACCCGCGGCAAGGCGGGCACCAGTGAGCCGAGAAGTAAAGACCCACAACTTTCCCTTCACCAGCCAGACTTGCAGTTTCCACGGTAGATTTGCCTTTGCCCTCGATCACATCACCCAGTAAGTTCTTTAGTGCCTCAGCCATGGTAATATCAAAAATATGTTATAGAATAAAACAAGCACTCACCCGCCAGACGAACAATTACAAACCGACAAAACACTCTCGATCGTAATTTTTCTCCGTTGCTACCTTCCGATAGGAATTATGGGAATTCTCTGTAGACAGGGGGGAGCGAAGGGCCCCTTCCTGGAAGTTGGGGGGAGGAGAGGGTAAAATAAATGTAAAGGTATTTTTAAAAAGAAGAATGACTGACAGCATCACTTTTGACGGTCTCGGTGTATTTTTTAAATTTTGTTCCTTGAATTTCTAGTCATATATTCACAGGGCAAAGAGTTCAAATTCCCAAGCAATTTCCTTTTAATTTTGCTGTTGTCGTCGAGTACATACTGGCCGTCCCGCCAGCAACGACAAAAGAAAGTAGGCTCGCCCGCCCACCACGGAGAGTCTGTTTATATACATATAGTATCACGAAAAAGATTAGAAAATTAAAGGAGATTGGAATGCCACTCTATCAGTATATGTACTGCTCATATGCAAGTAGTGAGCACTTGGAGTAGCCGGATGCACTAAAATACTTTCAAATGACGACACGTGGCTGATGTGTTCACATTGATAAAGGTTCGTTTGCCAAACTAAAAATATCGGAACAAATTTCGTCGGTCGGATCAGTCTTTAATTCATTATCTGAGCTGTATCTAAAAGCACATATGCTGTATCAGCATCCGATAGGGTTAATCGGGGATTTTGGACGCGGCTGATGGCCCCGTGCGTGGGGCAAACATGTCGTACGCTTGCGTGCTCTTTTTCGGCATATAAAATAAATAAGAAGTACGTGCATGATGTATTAGTAACACCAACTGCCTAGATCATCATCAAATGACCACCCATTGCCTTGATTCGCTCTTGCTATTTGGCAATTAATATGATTTTAAAAAGATTAAAGATTAAAGATGTCATCCATGCGTCGGTCGGAGGAAAATTTGCCTCATGTCGAGTTTGCTTTTAATGTTCTCTTCTCAGTAGTTGAAATATGTCGCGAGTTGCTTGAGTTTATTTCAACACAGCAGAAAAACCCCAAGGCTGCTTGTTACATTAGTTTTTTAATTAACCGCCAATGGTGAGCGTCAAATGTTTTACTTCTGTTACCGTTGAACTTGTGGCAAAATGTTATCGAGTTATTGGATAAAACCACAAAAAGGTGAGTTTTTCTGCAGATCAAACTATATTACCTCCCCCAAAGTACAAAGAAGAAGAGAAAGGGAGAGGAAGGGAGAGAAATGCCATTTTTCCCTCTGTTGACTTCCCGAGACTCCGAGAATTTGTGGAGTTCCGTCATGTTAGATTGAACTCAATAACTACTTATCAGATACATGTATCATGACAGAAAGCTGTAAGGCACGGAAAAGATGCTTTTCTTTCTTAAATTTTAATAACCTAAAAAATCCCCTTCCATATATAATTTACCAAAATTGTTATATTTTGTATAATCCATATTTTGTGTACAAAGTAAGATTTTAAAAACGAAAAGATATAACAAGATTTGGCGACTGTCATTCTGTCACTGTACTTTCGTACGATACAAACAAATGAACTGCTACAATCACGGTTCGAAATTACTTTTTCGTTTTCTTAGCAAAGTGGAAATCATAAATTAAAATTCTAGCAGTTTCTTTTTTTTAAATGAAAATGAAAATCAAAGTTCTAAACAGTTTCCGTTTTCACATCAAAAATGGAGGCGGGATGGGGCCGCCGATCACGAAGGGGCCGGGGGGATCCGTTTCCAGCGCACTAACTGGGGGAGGGGGGGGGGTAGAGGGCATGTTCCGAGGGAAAATTAAGGTTCTCAGAAACGCATTTTCAAGCGTTTCTGGGGGTTGTTTATATTACAGTTTTAGGGACATCTAAGTTACGTAGCATGCAGAACAAACGCTGTGTGTAAATAGTGGACGTAAAAGTTGTATTTGTGCTTCTTGTCAAAACATTGCGCAAAAAATGACCGTAGTCTTTTTGAGTGATTGTTTTAACATGGGCGAGCTTTTAGTGCTGTTTACAACATAAACAGTACTAGTTTTATCTCTTAGCCGAAGTTTTGGCAATATCCACTGCTTCCCTGAATCCACCACAGGCAAGGTGAAATAGCTTTTCTGAGACAGCCAAATCAAAACATGTCTTGGAGGGGGATCATACGGATCATCCATTAAATTGACTCATCGGAACATGCAACAACCTGAAACGGTAAGATTTTTGGTTGCAGTGGTTTCTGCACACCGGCGGCAAAGTCTCCTCCGAGTCTACTAATTACACAACGTTTCATTTGTCGGTTGATGGAGTTGGAAGTACCTATCTTCTGATCTTCCCCCATCCCCATAAATTAGTTTGGGTATCCGATATTTAGTGGGGATTTTAGCAGAGATCCTCATAAC
>JANVCK010010457.1:0-13638 GCA_026546655.1 Epizoanthus illoricatus | reverse complement strand
AATATAACATGAAAACACTCCCCAAATGAAGGAAATGCCATTTCAGAGAACCGATATTTTAAAAAATTTTCCGGGGAAGCGCATACCCCTTGACCCCCTACAAACATATTTCTTGGTCTGAAATTTTGTAATTAGTCATGGAAAAGTCATATAATTTTAAGATGTAAGATCTGTGGCAAATGTAAAATGTCAATGGTACGTTGTTTTGTTGCGGTTTAGAGCGAGTTTTGTATGAGTGTCGAATATAAACCAAAAACAAAGACAGGTGGCTGTAAAATGGCGGGAAAAAGGCGCGCGTCGCAATATTGTGGCGCCAAAATGCAGTACACCTACGTACGTGTTGTCTTGTAGTGTCTTGTCATTACTCTGAAGCGTGATTGGCTAAGAAATAATAGTGTTATTGGTCCCTTTCGTGATTCGCCGGAAGTAAATTTGATGAACCAATGGAATTACAAAGCAAAGATATGGGGGCCCGTTCTGGTCAAAATTGCCCTAATTGTTTTTTACTGTCCAACAAATAATAACTGTTTTTGCAATTATTTGTATGACATTTTACAAATAATTAGTGTACTCTACAAATTATTTTTACGTGTACGAATTAATTTTACGCGGCCTAGAATTATTTGTGCGGTGCTTGAATTAATTTTTCCTGTGTACGATTAATTTTTCCTGTGCATACATTTCTTAGCAAATCCCACAAGCCATTGCACGCTAAGCATGGGTGATTACAATATGGCGTGCAGAACTAGTCGCGCTGGCGTTATGCGAGAAAGAAATGAGTGTGGTTTCCGTCATTTTCTACAATATTTGTCATTATTTTTCTGCCCCTTTTTGATTCCTGACAATGTAAATTAATTCGTACACTTAAAAATAGAATTAAAATTATTTATAAAACATCATACAAATAATTGCAAAAAAACAGTTTTATTATTTGTTGGATAGCAAAAAATAACTAGGATCATTTTTCCCAGAACGGGCCCCCATATTAAGACATTACAAAGACAAGACATGACTTTTTCGACATTCGTGCGAAATTCAGTCTTTCGTTCTGTTTCACTGTTTACAAATTATATTTTGTTTCGTTTAGCTATTAGTACCTGAGTAAATAGACAGATTGGTCGAAAAGCTTGTAAAATTAAAAACAGAATTATAATGTAATGAAGGAACACCGTATAGCCATCGTACTTTCGCTGGACTGAAGCGTAATAGACGTAGACCCTTGCCAAAGCAACCCTGACCGCGTTATGAATTGAAACAGGAGTTTGGTGCATAAAACAGCAAAGGCATACACTGTATCTCTATAGAATTCAGTGAAAACCTTTGCAATATTCATTTGTGTTTTCAAGTTATTCCCACTGTCTCAAAGCATCTAGTTCCCCTTCCTAACACAACCAGCGTCAAAACACATTCCCCTCGGGGTGGGAATGCCGCTAACCATCGCGTTTGGCGTAGAAAAACCCAATATCGATTTTTGTTCTTGAATATCTTTGAAACTAATCTCGAAGTCACTGCTCTTCTTGTTTGGCCTTGCCTGATTACGCCTCGTTTCATTTTCTGTATTGAAATCTTCGCTAGATGCTCCCGGCATAGAAAGACTAGAAATAATTGAGAAAAGTCGGTGAAAATAATTTTTTTAAAGTCCGTGAAAATCAGGGAATTCGCATAATTCATTCAATCATTGTTTTGGTTGCGAGAATGTTTTCTTCCAAAAAAATTTGCAGTTTCGATCAACATTTAAAAGGTATTTAGGAATTTACTTCTTGTACAGGTCAGTGAAAAAATGAAAAGTCAGGGAAAATCAGGAAATTTTTTTCTTTCAAACGAGTGGGAACCCTGACAGACTAAAACTGTGCCTAGAGGAAAAAAAAGTGGGTCCCCTGGAACAGAATGTGTTTTGACCAACTCCCGAGGTCATTAAGTTAGCCTCCAAAATATTAAAACGACTGGAACTGAGGTCTGCGGGGACAAAATTTATTGCAGAATTCCAGAAAACTGGATGTTCTCTTGTTTAAAGGGAAATAGATTGTGATTTGATACTTCAGTTTGTGGGAAGACGAACCACACTGATTAGAAATTGAACTAGCTTACTGACAATTGGTATGGTCAAACACTGAGGTGATTTTAAATACAACGCACGTAATGAGTTTGAGATTCAGTGGATACCGCACGACTGGTGTTGTAGCTGGGTAGCATCATCTTGTCGATGGAGCTATTTAAATACGAAAATTAAAAATCAGCTTTGATTTGTATCTGGGCCAATATTCAACCATTGTGTTTAAACTGACACACAAATGACACTTAATTTGTGCCCCTTGTGTTATCATGTTCACTTGATTGTCAGACACAAAAAGGAGCGAATATCTAAAATTATAGTTGTTGAATATTATGTTGTGCGTCACCCAAACACCATCAACAGGATAATTTCATGCATAAAAACTTGTGCCCTTCAGCTTCAAATGAGTAGCTAGAGAGTAGAGAAAATATCTAAGATACCAAAAGATCAAATGTTCCGCCCTCAAGCAATACTTTTATTTACCCAACAATTAGACTTTTACATCAACAATATATGTCTTTTTCCTGTTTTACTTTGTTTTCGAGGATTGTTGAATTTGTTGCATATCTGCAGTGATATCAGATCAGCATATTTATCTAAATTATAATCAATAACTAGCTTTATTATGCTAATTTATTATACGGTATGCGTCAGCAAGAAATAATTATTGAATTTGCAAGGGTTGCATGTTCTTGCACAAGTGGCACCGAGCTAACAAAAACGTTTTCCTGGCATACAAGTTTTATTTCCAGCAAAGTATCTGCCACAATTGCAGTACTACCAAGAATGGAAATACCTTACAAAGAAGATTCTGCTTCTGAAACAGCTGGTCTACCAAGTAGTGACAGGCCGTTGCTCTTGTCAAACCGGTCTGTGGAAGAAAGAATGGATCGGCAGAATTTCTACGAGAAAAAAGTTTCACGTCTTCAAGAAACTTTGTACACTAGCAAGAACAACAACGATAAAAACAACGTGGATTCAACGAAAGAAAGAAGTGAATGCAATAATCTTACCGCACCACAGGAACCACAGGAAGACATAAACAACAATTCGGGGAACAAAGACCAAACTCCGTCAAGAGAGAGTGCTTCGGTTTCTTCTCTGGAAGCTGATGAAGATTTTCACGACTTTGTTATCGCACAAAAAGAAAAAGCTATTAGTTCTGGGATGATGAATCGAGACAACAGCGGTCGACGATGGCGGAAGAGAAAATTTTCAAAGGAGAAAGCAAGCGATGAGAAACAGAAAGAAACAACTTAGTTTTGTCTGAGAAATTTATATCAGAACCTCAAATCACTCAACTGATCAAGAGAATCTAATATTTATTGGAACTTGACTTTCTGGAACAAGAACAAAGTTGATCATGTCGAATACTTCCTCCGAGATGGAACTAAAAACATAAAATTTGGCAGCTGCAGCTTGGATGATAGTATGTGAACGAATCTACACTATACTAACTGATATTTTTCACTGCTTTATCATGGAAACCTAACCCGCTGTGAAAAAAAGTTAAAAGACTGTGTTTTTAGAACAAACTTGGCGGTAACTTTTAAATTCGAAAAAGGAAGTGTCATTTCTTTCAAAGTACACGCTTGGTGCTTACTTCTTGAAACATTGACTTTATATTACTTTATTTTATATTTCTGAAACTGCTTTTAAGCAAGGAATTAACCACCTTTGCATATTGTAGTAAACAATATTCTGTTTGTTTTCGCGCGAACGGAAATCCTTTGTGTTGGGAATCGGTCACGCATGTTTCCTTTTGTTTCTTACTGATACAAATAATTTACATTTCCGAAAATTTGCTATATAAGATCTAAATATAACATGATATTAAGAAAATTGTAAACTAGTAAGTAGAAGTTGCATACAATTAAACGAAACCGGACATTATTGCACATGTTGTGGACACTGATCTGCCGAACTGCGAACAGGTGCTTTCAGCTCGCTGTTGGCTTTTCAAATGACCTTCCCCTACTCCCACGGTAAACAAACAATTCTGACTCCCTCTCCCCCAGAGAGTAGAAAATACTGAGCCAGGTTGCATAGCTAGCCTAGCCTTGGAAACGGCATAGCAAGAAGCGAAAATGGCGGATGATTTGGCTTTGTTTGGGAAGTAGAAGTTGTCGAAAGAGCGATGATGCTGGAATATCTGACAATCAGGTAGCGAACAAAGAAAGGGTCTGCATTTTGGCACAAGCTATGCCGGTAAGTTTTGTCAAGGAGCGCAGAAATTGTGCTTTTTACGTTGTGAAAGACAAGACTTGTATCGACTATCGTATCTTTCCAGGAGCAAGATAAAGATGATAACGTTCGCGTTGTTGTAAGATGTCGTCCCATGAACAACAAAGAGGTTGCATCAGCATGTTCGCAGGCTGTCAATGTGGACGAAAGAAAAGGGACGATCACTGTGAAGACTTCAGGTGCTCGCTCCGGCGAACCTCCAAAGACGTTTACTTTCGATCGAGTTTTTGGCCCGGACTCGAAACAGGTTGATGTTTACAACGATGCTGCGAGACCAATTGTCGAGTCTGTTTTGGAGGGTTACAATGGTATTTATAGTTAAATTAATTAGTTGCATAACGTATATCATCATTTCTATCAGTTTCTGTCAGTCCTGTCAGTATCCGTGAACCTGCAGTATAGTTTATAGTGAGGTCAAGTCTTCATGCAGACTTCCTTTTGCCAGTATCTTTAAGCTATGCTGGCAACTATTGGAAAACGAATCAGGACAGCAGACTATATTTTCAGGAGCAGATCCGTAAAATTTAGAAAGAACAGGGGAGGGGAAGGAAGGTGGGCATGAAGGTCAGAGGAAACCTTGTAGAATACCCCACCACTGCAAGCAAAACGATTTTGCAACTACCTGTCAACACATCAAACGTCAAAACCGAAAACTTAAACCCTAACCCCAATCTTAACCCAATCCTATTGGATAAGCTGGCTATGCGTCAGATGTCTATGCTTTAAGATTCAGGGAGGGTGGCAGTCTAAGTATGACTGACAGTGGCAGGACCTGTTGTCTGATGATCTGGCTATGCGTCAGTGCTTCTATGCCACAATTAAGGGGGGCGAGTCAAGGGAGCACGCCAGAATTAGTTCTGCTTAGCTCAAGTCACTTGGCTGCCATTTTAGATTATGCAGACTTTCCCCATTGTCATATAACATGGGCTTAGTTTTCCAAGGAGTACTGCTGGCATTTTACCATACTTTGTGCTGGTTCGCGCTTCGTGCTCAGGCTTGGGACCTACAGCCCTCGCCATGATTTGCACCTGGGAGCTCCAATAAAAACACCAGCAGTACATAATCCAAAATGGCGGTTGAACTCATTTCGAAACTAATTCTGGCATGCTCCCTTGGGTGAGTATGAGTTTGGTAAAGTTGTTTGAGATAACAAGAAAATACATATACTGTTCTGCATGGTTATGTGTCACTGCGTCAAATGTTGATTCATTTATATGTTGACACATTGATATGTAGCCAGGTTCCTAACACCTAGCCACTCTTGGCTACACCAACAGCAGTTGGTGTGGAGGGGTATTCTGCAATCTAGCCTGGCCAGAATATCCAGCTACAATTTTCTAAATTAAATGACAACAAAATGGGGACCCCTAAATTCATCCATATTGACATGATGACATAATCAAGTTTTTATGGGCCATATGTAGCAATTTTTATAAGGGAGGGGCAGCATAGTTACAACAAAGGAACGTACGTACACATACTACACTTGCAAAACTTTTGCACAGTACTGTATGACAGAACTGGTACGAAAGGTGCAAGTTTCTTGGGGCCTCCCTCAGAAGAGGGCACTGGGAAAGGGTGGTAAAGGGTTTTTTTGTGAAGCGTGATTTGCCCTTTTTATTTTTTGTGAAACGTGAAATGGCCAATTTTGTTCCCATGAATCATGATTTGAGTGTTTCCCATGAAGCATGATTTCCCTTTTCTATTTTGTGTGAAACGTGATTTTGCCCTTATTTCATATTCCTTTGCCTTTCGGGAGTGGTCATTATTTATGGGGAGGGGGGCTGGCAAATGGGAGGGGGGTTTACTCCCTTCCATGGGGGGCAAAATGTTTAGGGGATAGGGGGGGCGCAAAGGAAGTTCTGTGCTTACTACAGGTGTGGTTTTGTGGTTTTTAGTCTCTTCTTTTAGTCTCTTCTCTCTCCAGGAAATGGCATTTTAGAGTGTCAAAATTTCAGTTTCTTGTAGATGCTCATGCCTTTGGCACTTGCACAACTGCAAACAGTAATACATACATGTACATGTAACTGGTAGTGTATCGATACAAAATATTTGCAACATACAGATGTGTATGTCAAAACCTAACCATACCTTCTAGCAAAGAACAGAGTCACAAAGAACAATGAACATAGTCACAAAAAACTGCAAGAAGTATCAAATACAATGAAGAACTTTTATGCAAAGCCAAGTGTTTGTAGCTGAATTATAACCAAGTGTAAAATGACAACTAATCTAGCATTTCTGACAGAAATTGACATCTGAGAGTGCCTGAAATGGCATTTCAGGGCATCTAGATTTCAAGATTTTATGGGGGGCATGCCCTCACACCCCCCTAGAGGCTCGCAAAATATTCTCCTTCTGTTAATACATGGAATGACCATAGGTTGGACAGTCTGATAAAGGGCCATATCAGAAATGAAAGTTTTGTTATGCTTTTCATACTCTTGTAACAATTAAGATTTATAAAATCTTGACAATTGCTTTTCTTTATTTCCCCTCAAATTTTTCTTGTTTACAATGTATGTATACATGTGAGTTTGGATTAGAGGGGTCAGGAGAGTTCCACCGTCATTTAGGGGGAGTCTCAAAGTTCACCTTCATTATTGAGGGGTGGGTCACAAAAGTTTTTCACTTCTTACTTTCCCATTTGCCACCCCCTCTAGAAATAATGACCACTACATACCTTACCTGTGATTTATTATTTGCAATAATAATAATTTAATTTATATTGCATGCATTAATTACTTATACATAATTATGTTCATGCATACTTTACAAGTTAAACATTTTTAAAAATGAAATGTGAAACATGATTGGACCCCCCCTCCTTTACTATCCTCTCAGAATATTTTGAATTTAGAGGCTCTGAAATCAACTTTAATTGTGATCGAAATTCTCACTTACGGGTTTCAATTTATGTTGTCTGGTTCCATTTGGGGGGCTTCCTCCTTGCATACACACACACACACACACTGCAGCCCTATAATGTGCATATCAGTGTCAAAGCTATACTTTTGACCAAAATGCATTTTGAAGACAGATATCTGGTTAAAAAACAAAATGTTGTCTTGGTTGCTATGAAGTCATTACGCCTCGTGCTAGTACAGTGCATGCTAGCAACATGAGTAGGGTTGAGCTAGAGTCAGTGTCTGCTCTGAAAGTACCATGCAATGCCTCACTCAATCCATTTCCTATCTAGTTACTATCCCTAGGTTGTACTCAGTGACTCCTCGTTTGCAAGTACCAGCATATTGTGGTCATAATATAATTAATAATTATTCATAATCTAATGTTCAGGGGTAAAAGTTGATCTAGTGTTAGTGAAGTCAATTTCAAACCCTAAATACCACTAAGTCTCCTGAATACTCCTTCCAACAGGGTAAATCAGTGACTGGTACATAATTTATGTACCCTAAGACTAAAATATCTTTCTACCCCTCAGAAAAGCCTGTTGAGTTTACCTCCTCCCCTCCCCCCACCGAAGGGTTTGTTCTCAAAGTGTACATGTAGGTTAAACACATTCACACTGCAGCAAAATACCCAGTAATAAACAAGCTGCCCTACTGTAAACTTCTGATATTAAGCCCTCCTGATAATAACCCTCCCAAACATTTCAAATGCAAGACAGAATACTTCCAAAATCAAGCCCCCTCCCCCCCAAAAAAAATAGGCCCAAATTATGGCTTATAGTTATTTATATTTTTATAATAATGTACATACCTAAATTACAGCCACTTTCTAGATGAAAAATTCCCTCTAATAGTAATGGTTCATTTATCTGTGGCTAAATGAAGTGAAGCAAAGTGCCAAAGAGCTCATCAATGGTTTCCTGAATTCCCCTATGAGTGTGTTGATTGTTGCATTGTCAAGTGCAAGAGTGTGAGATTGTAGTTTGTATATTGATTTTTAAGCAAAATGATCAATTTGAATCAGTTATTGTAGTCAACTTTCAGAGAGCAAACTTTAATTTTGGATTCAACTGTTGTGTATTGTTATGGAATTAAATGGGCTAAGCATGTGACCGCTCTGCTAGACCTTTGAACATTGTTTCAAGTTATTGCAGGAGAGGGAATTCAGGACCCCCACCCCACCTCCAAACAAAAACAAGCACCCCTGAAAATAAGCTGAAGGAAAAACCCTTTGAACAAAAATATGCCCTGGACAGTACATAAACTTTTATAGCAAGATGATGCAGAAGTAATTGTAAATTAAATTTACTTAGTTTGTAAATTACATTCTGTTTTCAGGAACAATCTTTGCTTATGGTCAGACAGGGACAGGAAAGACTTTCACAATGGAGGGTGTGCGTACTGTTCCAGAACTTCGAGGAATCACCCCCAATTCATTTGCTCATATATTTGGTCATATTGCTAAAGCAGAAGGGGATATTAGGTATAAGTAGTTTAGTTTTTTTAAGAATATATACATGTAACTTAATTATTTAATGATACGTTATTGTCTTGTGATTCACAACTGTAAAAACTCAGAATCAGTTAATGCAAATTATTCTACACTTTATTAATACACGTCATGCAGTTTATACTGTAGCAAGGGAGAATTAAACTGGTATACAATATAAAATAATATATTTAAATATCTTATTAATATTATTTAACCATAATATCTGGACTGGGCTATGAATTTTTGAGTTTATAGAACTGGGGGGGGAGCAAAAAGTTCCCACGGCCTGTAATTCCAAAAGTGTCAATGCCAGCAAAACCAAATTGATCAACTCACCAGCTTCCTGCATGCATCCATAATTACTCGATAGATGCACAGGTAAAGCATATAGATTATTTTGTTCATAACATAGCTGGCAAATTTCTTCCATTACTTTCTTTCTCCATAAGTGTTGAAAACTGCACTTACTGCGACTGCTGTTGACCTGCTGAGTTATTTAGAAAATAGCCCATTTTATTGGAAATGTTTGGCAGGTCGCCTTTGACCTTGTTCATCTTTGGCTACTTTGTTTGCTTTCTCCATCTCAAATTTTCCTTGCCAAGCCTGGGAGACTTGAAAAATTTGCTGACGCCATATAACTATTGTGCACAGGCATGCATATGTTGAGTTATAGTGTATACTTGCACCAAACAAAAAACACAAGTAAATTTACCAGCCATACAATAATCAATATCCCTGATGGCATTTACTGCATTTGACAGATTCCTGGTGAGAGTATCATACTTGGAAATCTACAATGAGAATGTTCGAGATCTGCTTGGAAAAGATTTGAATGCACGACTGGAGGTGTGTACTCACAGTATTCATTACTTTCTCATCAATAAAGATAGAGCTTTTTATGTTTCACAATAATTATCTGATTCTATGGTCCTGAGAAATTAAGCATTATTTTGTGTCCTGGAGTTTGATTACTGTAACAATTATTTCATATTAAAATGCACTTTGAATACATACAGGTCTGTGTTTGTGCTACTGCTGCAATTCCCAGAAAAGCCCTGAAATTTCATAAATTTCTTCCAGTGTCCTGGTAAATTCCTGGAAAAGCCAGATTTCTCGTGGAATTTTATTAATAGCGAAAATTTTGAATATACATATAACAAGGCCAGGGCTTGCAAATTATTTAACTGTTACTAGTTTTTCAATTGGTAAATTATTTAAACAATTTGGTTTTAGCAAAATTTATATTTTGTAGTTTAAAAGGTTTAGAATTGCAAAATGTTTTATTACAAGTGCTGTACACTAATAGAGGGCAGGGTCCTAGAAAATCTCTTTTCTACCCTCTGTAAAACTCCTGGAGGGTAAGGGTAAGCCTTTAACATCCAATGGACATTAAGCGTTAGCATTTCAATTTTCCAATAGTCCCTTGGGAAGCAGGACAAAACACGTGACCTCTGGAGGGACCCTCTGTATCCTCTGGTGCTCAAAACTCAATATTTAAACATATTTGTACTTGAATATCTCGGAAACTAATAATAAAGCAATTACACTGTCCATTTTGATATATGCTATTCAAAAATATCACAATGCCCCAGCCCCTTGAAACAAGAATACATGTAGGTGGTCAAAAATGAGGGTTGGAGTGGTTTCATGCACTGACATCTGTGTCTGATAAAAAAAAACTAAGTCTATTTCGGCAGACCTGTTTCCTTAATGTTTAGTTCTTGTACAAGTCATTTAATTACTTTAATAATAATTTATTGTAATAAATTATAAGTTATCTAATTTTCAATATAAATTATAATTATCTCCAGGTGAAAGAGCGTCCAGACGTAGGAGTATATGTGAAGGACCTGTCTTCGTATGTAATGAACAATGCTGATGACATGGACAGGACCATGACCTTGGGCAACAAGAATAGTAAGCACTCTGCCTCGTAATCATACAACCCCCAAGTTCTATAACATAAATTACATGAAATAGAGAATATTGCATGGTGATGGGAAACATGGTGCTTAGGGTGTGACAGACAAGTCAGGTCCATAGCCAGGATTTAGCATGAGGAGGTGTGAATGAGTGCCAGAGATAAGAGCTTCTAGGGCATGGGTTCAGGAGGATGCCCTCTCCCCTCCAAAAAAAAGTTTTTAATTTAGGTTGTCCAAAACTGCATTTAATATCAGTGCAATGAGGTCAGTTGGTTGTGATTTTTAAGGCATTTTGACCTATAAACAAAGAAAGTGGATCTGACACAAACGTAAATTAAAGTACTAACCTTATTTATTATTGAGGGTAATTTTGAGTGTGGCCCTCATCACAACACCAGAGCAAATCCCCATTCTTCCATGACAAATGTGTCAGTTGTTTAGGTCCCCTTGCAGCAGATATCATTTCAGGAGACTAGACCAGTGGCTTAATGCCCTGTCCACAGATGGTGTGGTGAAAGAAGGTTACACAAAACAATACTCGGCAAGGCCAGGGATTGAACCCAGGACTGTCTAGTTGGCAGTCAGAGATCTTACCAACTGAGTCAACCATAATCACACTGATGATTTGAAACTGAAGGAAGTTTAAGGAATCAAATCCATAAGAATTCATCTGAATGATTAAGAAGAAAAATCTAGGTTAGAAGCATCATGAATGTAAAATGGGAGTCACTGCACACTCTGTTCTACTGTAACTATGCAATTGAACTAAGGAACATAGATTGATATGCCCCTATTGCGTGAATACATATATCTTATTAGGCGGTTGACCAGCCAATATGGCTAGGTATTTTTACTTAAGGATTTTCAAAAATTAATTAAAGGTCATCAAAAATTTGTCTCAAGACTTTTTGAACACTTCCTGAAAATTTCCAAACACTTCTGAAGATTTTCTGAAGGCTTCCAAAGATTTTCCAAAAATTCCTAAGTATCACTAAAATTTGTTCCAGGTCTTTTTAAAACACTTTCCAAAAATTCCCGAAGATTTCCAAACACTTCCAAAGATTTCCGAACAGTTTTGAAGATTTCCAGAATTTTCTGCAACACACTTTGTTTGAATGGATTTTGGAAGCCATTGGTCAGAATGTGTTAAAAAAAATCTGGACATGTCATTTTAAAAACCGGTTTTACCGGGCCTTTAGTAACCCAATAACACAGGATATTCGTACTCGTCTATTGCTATTATTGTACACTTCTGTGAACATACTGTATAATAATATCAGTTATTGATTTTATAGAGTATTGAATATAATGATTAGTCAGTGTTGCCTGGTCTTCTTTAATGACACTTTCAACAATATTCTGTCTGTTTTCCCTGCAGGATCTGTTGGAGCAACTAACATGAATGAGAGATCATCTCGTTCGCATGCTATATTCACCATCACTGTGGAGTGCAGTGAGAAGGGCCCGGATGGCCAGCATCACGTACACATGGGCAAACTGCACATGGTTGACTTGGCTGTACGTATACTCATTTGTAAATTTATTTATTTATTTTGATCTCATCCCCAGATCTCATCTTGGAGTTTTTTTTAAAAAAGTGTGGGGGGAGAGGGAAGGAGGAACGAGATCTGGCAAAATTTGATTGTGCATGGACCTTAAATCAGGCCCAAGTACCAACTGCAGGTTTAGGAAAACCTAATATGAACTTTGAAATATTTTCAAGTCAATTTAGGCAAAATAATGTTGGATCTGTACTTGTGGTACAGTGCTATGTATCTTGTATTGTGTAGACCTGAACATTGTGTCACTGTTACACATGTATAAAAATATCTATTTGGTATTTAAAGCACTTGGGGGCGGGGATACTCCCATACATTGGCTATACGGGATACATGTGCCACCCAACAGGGTATGGTTTTTGAGGCTCTTACTCTGGAACGGGGTATTATTTTTTTGTGTTTTTGGTGCAAAAATATGAGCTACTCAAGAACAGGGTAGCAATTTTTTTAGGACCCTGAAAAATCGAATTTTCACTAGAACGGGGTAGCAAAATCGAGCAAAAATCAGAGAAATCCATCTAGAACAGGGTCAGAATTTTGTGGCTCGGGTGGCACATCCCTATCCAAAACTGGTTCGAGTACCCCCCACCCCCCCCCCTCATGAGTCTTGGAAAACTTTAGTCCGGTCTTGAAGTCTCAGAAGGCTTTTGAATGAATTGATTTTTCATATTTGTTCTTGGTTATCTCTTCTTCTCTTATAATAGTACTAGCTAGTTTTCCAGGCTTGAGTCTCGAGCTCGTATTTTCATGCACACATCGCAGTGCCTCAGCAAATTATGGATTTTATCATCTGATACCCCTAATCTTGTAGAAGAGAAATGAGCCAGGTTTTCTGTGTGTCAATTTATTTTAATTTGTGTTCAGTGTGGACAAGTACGTATTTTAGGTGATGTGCACGTGATACTAGCATGAGTTTAATTCCAGCCTGTACTAGTATCATATAACTCCAGATGGCCTAGTTAATAGCTTTTATCTCAAACCCAGGGCTCAGAAAGACAGGCCAAGACAGGAGCCACAGGCCAGCGGCTGAAAGAAGCTACCCAAATCAACTTGTCTTTATCAACTCTTGGTAATGTCATATCAGCTTTGGTAGATGGCAAGAGCACACACATTCCATACCGTAACTCTAAACTGACAAGACTATTACAAGATTCACTGGGTGGCAACTCAAAGACCGTTATGGTAAGCTTACTATTTATGGCGATTTTAATTTTTTATATATAAAAATTATGTACATGTATGTAAATAGTTTTGTATTGATATATATGTATTTTATTTTTATTTTGTGTGTTTTTAGTTTTGTAAATTTCTTTTGCCATTTTGGAAGAGCTAAATTTCAAATTTCCCTTGGGGGTCATGCCCTCCCGCGGGCCCCCCCCCCCCCCCCCCCCAAACCACCCACCAAAACCAAGCGGAGCGAAAAAAAAAAAAAAAAAAAAAAAAAAAAACACACACACAC
>JANVCK010010347.1:0-13638 GCA_026546655.1 Epizoanthus illoricatus | reverse complement strand
TAAGTAGGTACGTAGATAAGTAGGTACGTAGATAAGTATGTAAGTATGTAGGCATGTAAGTAGGTAAGTATGTATGTAAATATGTAAGTAGGTGAGTGTAAGTTGGCAAAGTCTGTCCCTTCCTAATGGCCTATTAAATTTAGAATCTCTTACAGCTGTTTCATATTGAACTCATATGATAATTTTTGAAGTTCTTAATGACCAGCACCTGTGTTCAACAACTTTTTAAGACAAAACCGAGTTTAACAAAAAGTTCAGCTCGGTCATGAAACAGAGTAAAATCAAGTTCCAGGTGCTGTGTTCAAGCTACAAAGGAAATCAAGGTACGTAAGTTCAACTGTTATTCAACAACTATGTTTCTATTTTTCGAGTTACTTCTTGCAGTTTTAGCTATGGAAAATAAAAAGTCACTTGTTCCATTTTATCGAATTTGGTTATTTCCGACCAGTTTGCGAAAATGTTCAGCATTCCTTTCTCAAAAATATATGTGATTGTTTATAATTTATTTGCGACAGCTAATCAGTACATTTCCAGCGTCTACGCAGCCTTCCCAACCTTACTTGTATTTGCTCTTATCTAAGGGAAGGGCAAATTAAAACAAAAACAAAAAAAGAAACTACTCTTTGACTGTAATCCTCCCTTAATAATTCATATACCTTGTTTGCAGTACGAGTTACCGCTGTGCTTAAATCACGAAGGGCACGACGGGCAGGCGAATGGCGCAAGACCTTTCCTGGTGCTGCCGCTGACCCTAGTACACGTAATCAATGAGCTAAGTCCGCTGTACAACATTGTGGCCAGCGATCTTGAGGATGCTCATTTCGAAATTGTAGCCGTGTTAGAAGGTGTCGTGGAATCTTCTGGTATGGTCACACAGGCCAGAATGTCGTATCTGCCTCATGAAATTCAGTGGGGCCATCGCTTTAACACCATGGGTGTCGTTCGGCAAGGCCATAACCCTGAGATGATGACAAAATTCGACTTATCCACATTGAATAAGACACATGCCGTTCGCACTCCAAAATGTTCGGCAAAAGATTATTACGATTCCAAACGATATCACTGTTCTTGTAACATGAACACAGAAGAATCAAAAGAGCACAAAATTTGGGTTCCGATGCTCGAGCACAGCCAAGGACAAGTACCTTGTCCACATCCTTAGGGAGGGGTGGCTGAAGACGACGGTAACACAAGGAGGCGTGTAGCAGTTAACAAGCCTCTATTGTTGAAAATAATCCAACATTTCTGCAGTTTTTCGAATAAGACCACCAACTATAAATATTTTGTTCATGAGTATAGTCTGCATGCAAAAAAACCTAAAATGTTTAACACATTCGTATCCCTAATTTCGGTTCACTGTCTAGGTTCTGACAAAGGAACAACTCATGTTGCCGTCCTTTCACACGATGATCTCGGTTTATGCCTCCTGCTAATGGAACAACTATTGTAGCGATGGAATCAGAATTTGAAGTACAACGTACCTGACAATGTTGCTTTTCAGAGCTTGTTTTGTACTATGGAGTTGAAAAATTCACGGAAATATTCTAGAAGTACTAAATGGCCAGTCATTTTTCCTCTTTCGGCGATACTGGGATTAATCAACTAAAAAATTGATTTGGTATGTTTTTCGTCGTTAGAGTGGAAGATTTCAGCTCGTATTCAGCATTAAATTTTTGTCAGCTCTGATCGTGGGCGAATGCTTAATACATCACAGGCAGCCCAAGCTGAGAGTTAGTGTTTAAGACGATCTGGTGATTTGTTGGTTGGAGCCTTCTGAGGCAACTTATGAGTGACTTTCTGTGGGAATAACCTGGATTTTGCACCATGCACTAATAGAAGAATTGTAACAGCTGTAGACATCAGCTTTAGCTTAACGTTGTACCTATTTTAATAGCTATTGGGAGTCCACCAAAATTCGTCACACAAGCGACAAATGCACAACAGAAGGATTTCAATTATTGTTCTTAATGAGCTTGCTAGTGTTTGATTGGATGTTCGATACAAAGGTTTCATCAAACTCTCAGAGATGTTTGGAATTACAAAGGTTTGTTGATAAACCTTACGTCAGCAGAAATCTGCCTATAGACGTATTTTAGAAGCCTGGGAAATCAACACTTGCAAAACATCTCTTAACCGTGATGATGGAGTATTGTTACCACATTGAGCCCTATTGTTTATGTACCTGCTAGTACACAAATATGTACACAATTTAGAGAAGCATTTGTATATTTTACAGTAAAAGATTTGTGTAAACGATACAAATTAAGCATTTTTACCGCAAAATCCAGGTTTATTCCCAAACAAATTCCCTCAAAAAGTGTCTTAAATAGCTCTAACCAACGAATCGTCAGGTCGTCCCAAACATTTTAATGTCAAAAGAGTTAAACTCTAAGCTTGGGTTACCTGTGAAAACATCAGTAAACCCTCTCTCTCAGGGGGATGTTGCAACCCCCCCCCCTTTTGGAAATTTTGTTCTGCCGATTTTGCATTTTTGAGAAGAACAGCTAAGCTCAACTTGCCAGCCCTTGGGCTTGGTACGGATTTATATGTGAAAACATTTTTCAAAACCGATGGCTGTGAAAAAAGTTGAGGGTGGAAGGTGTTGCAACAACCCTCCCTCCTGAGTGGGAAGGGGTGGCAGAACAATATGCTATTTTTGTTCTTTGCAATTAGCAGGATTAGGTTCTCTAGTCCTTCTCTCACAACAATGTCTATGTTCTTGCAAATGTGTGGACATTAAAAAATTTTAGTCTGCTGCTTTGTTTTATAGCATATTTTCAAACTGAAATGTAACTCAATGTAAGGCTTTCCATACTAATTCTCTCTAACATCGTAATGACCTTTGAAAAGTCAGCATAACTTATATACTTCAACTAAATACGTGCTACAAATAAGTTGACCTATTACCTAACTCTTAATAAATGATTGGATTTAATGAGTGTTTGTCAAAACTGTTTACTTTCTTCACACTTTTTGCCAAAGATGAGCCAAAGTCATTGTATAAATAAATAAATTAATTAATTATGCAAATGTGTTTACAATTAGAGTTTATTGTTGTATCGATTAATTGCTATCACCAAGTCTATCACACACATGCACAGTTTCAAGTCAATTGAAGGTTAATTGGCAGAATTAAGGAGGGGGTCGTATTACCCCCCCCCCCTCATGAGGGGGAAAGGGTACGGAAATACCACCTGAGAGAGAGGGTTAATCATCCACGTTGATGGTGAAAAACATAATATGTCAATTTTTAATCGATCAGTCCCAGTATCAGTTTCGTAGAGTTTCCGTGCCTACCTAGTACAGTGTATGTACAATACAGAAAGTGGAAGTCACTCATGCATGACGCATGCTCAACCGATTTACAGCCGGACTGTAATATATACACTTTGGTTATTAAACGACACTTTATTGCTGTATCAACCTAGTCTGGTAGTTTAAAATCAATACATCTGTGTACAGTGCAAATGTTAGGCTATTTACTTTGCCAAAGCTTTGCGTCAACTTTACCGTGAGCTGCCACGTTTGCATTACTAGGTGGTGTTTGCATGATACCGGTATGAGTTCATTCCAGAATAAAATAAAAGTTTTAAACAAAGTTTACATGGAAGATGTTCATGCCAGAATGACACTGCCCGCCAGACATGTCGCGGACGCCCAAGAAAACAGTGTGGATCGAAATCAACCAATCGAATCATTCATTTTCATACTGGAGTGATGTCATATCTGCTTTAAATGATAGCGATACAACCGCTAGTCAGATTTCATTCCAGAACGAAAATTTCATTCCGGTACAGCTACTGGGATGAACTTATTCCAGAAGGAGTCGTTCCGGAATGAGCCATTTGAAACCAAAGTCAAATTTAATCATTTGAGTTGACCCAAACAGGAATTAGTTATATGCGACACATGAGAAATTGGATGTTTGAACTAGGCCAAAGCAAAGTTAATAACTTCGACATTTGCACTGTGCGCAGTCATCAATTTCAAACTACCATCCTCGATTAAGATGGCACTTAAGTTTTCCTAATAGCCAACGTGTTTTTCGCTGAAGTTCCCTTGGACTTTTTTCCATTCAAGTTCCCTTGGACCTTTTTTTTAAGAAGATAAAGTACTTGGTGCAGATCTTACATGCAGTGATACAAGCCCATGGCCTTGGCTACGAAATTGTTCCAAACACGAAATTGCCCGAGAAACAATGTTTTAACTGTACTTGCGCTGGGAATTTTTTTATTGCTTTTTGATTCACCAGCAATCGCTCGCTGGACGAATTGTACGTTAAAACAATGACTGTACTGAAAACTTCCACACGACCAGAACTGAACTAAACAATTATTTATGGTAAGTTTTCAATGAAAATGCAGTTACTAAGAAGACTTCACAATCAATAGTCATGTGAAATCGATGCGAAAATGCTTGGCCACAATTCCCAAACAGGTTTACCTTTACTTTCTTCACTACCAATAAAAGCGGTCTCCAAACCTTCAAAGTTCACGAGTATGTAGCATCCTTTAAACTGGTCTCGCACAGCGCAGAATCCAACTAAAACTGCAACCTTATATATTCTAAACCACGAAAACTTGTTTGACCTTGTTTTACAAGCAAATATCATCTCTATGAACCCCTAAACGATCATAAATAGAATTCTGAAACCTGTAGAAACTGAACCTTTCGAGTCCCAGTCAGGAATTTCGCCAAGACAATTACTCACATGCATCCGCCATTTTCAAACCCTTCCAAATATTTCTTTTATGAAAATGCACATATAAAACAAAGTATCAACCTGCATTGGTGTTTGTGAATACGTGTCAATCATAAATTTCTTTATTTCTTCAGTATTTCATTCTTTCTCACAATTCAATTAGCGTGCCAACGACTCTTGAACAAGAATCAAACTGTCAAAAAGACGTAAATAAACAATCCGCTTTGTCCCCACTGCACCGATGACTCGACTACTTGAGTATATTCCATCTTCGGGAACCTTGGCGAAATTTTATATGGAAACTTGTTTGAGATCTTTGGAAATTAATCACCAATAAACACTTTCCATGCATTTGAAGCGCAGAATTTACAATGATTCACAGTTTGTGTTTTCCCCGGTGTTGAGACCTGATACGACTTTGCAAGGCACTCAGACTCTTGGGAGTCAAATGACTAACAAGAGCTTTCAGCTGAATGGTCACACTTTGTGTTTTACCCATATTATGGCATATCACTCCCTTTTGAAAGATTCTCTCAGGTGTCAATTGGCTAATAGTAATCATCAAGTGTTATGAACAACCAAACTTTGGTCTTTGTGTTTTATCCATGTGTTGAGAACTTATGGCACGTTACTCAGCCTTGAAAGGTGCTCTTGTTACACTTTGTATTTTTCCATTGTGTTGCATTTCCTTGTCGCAACTCATCTGACACAATTTGGAATACAGTTTATCAGAACTCAAATAGCAAATGCAATTTATACCATCCAGCGGTAAAATGCTGCTATTCCTCTACAACAACTTACGCTATTTGAGTTGCTATTCAGAGTCTTAGTCAAGCCGTTCTTCTGTCTTAAGTAACCATACCCGAAACTCTTGCAACCGTCTATTTTTCAGCCGTGCAACCAGTCCAATGTTCAAGGATACGGTGTTTATCTTTTGATTTCAGCCTGTTAAATATCTGCGCAGTCCACGGCACTTAGCTCTAATGGATTCTACACAGGATGTGCTTACCAGCTATGCTGCTCAGTCGCTGATATCGTCATAGTGCTCTTCCTCACACCTGTAACAGTTAAACAGTTAAGAATGCCAGGAGTATTCCCAGCCCTCACCCCCTCCCCCTCGGAGGGTTAGAATGAAGATTAAGGATTAGATGTAGCGTTGGAGGTAAGGCTGGGATGCATTTACACTCGTGCATTCTCATATGGATTGCTAGCCCAACCAGGTATATAATGAATTGCAAACTTTAATTTTTCCTATATGACTAAACAAAACCTTAGATTGTGTACAAACCCAGATCAACAGTAAGAGACTGGGAGAACGGCTTTATGCAAAAGGAGATCGCATGAATCAAGCAGTGCAGTGGTCGTAGTTTAATCCGGGGAGTTCCGAGGTCTTGCCACACATAAGACGTACACAAACTCGGAGACAACTCTTCAGCAACAATCCAACCTTTCAGTCCGGCCAGTTGGATGTCCATTGCTCGAAAGTACTCCCCAAATCTTATAGCCACGATGACTAGTAGCAAAGAGATTGATCATAAAGGATGCCTCCAAGAAATCCGCGACATTTGATTTTACAAGTTTATAGTCAGTGTCTTTCACCCTTTCTTTATCAACGCTTTGCAAAGAAGACTTGGTTCTTTTTCAGATCCTAAATGAATATCAAACAATGGAAACAAATTACAAAGTCAAAATGACAAACTGAATTGAAAGGTAGCAACTGAAAACTGTTAAGAGACTAGTACTAGCCAGTAAGATGGCTAGTAAGATTGCAAATTGCTGGACAAATGAAATATTTGACTTGCCATTGGCGAGTGGCTAGTGCTAATTTCGAGCCCTGTGGATGTCACATTCTGCATTTACAAGGTTTCCAGAAAAACTGCTACAACATGAAAACTGATAGTAACTGAATCCTTTTTTGTGGTTCCTTCCATGAAGTTACAGCATATTTGAAGGTAACAAAATCAAATTCACTATACATACAGCTGCAAGGGTTCACAAGCATATAAGTTGCACGTTAACTCCACCCCTCACCTACCAGCTGGTCAAATATGTAAAACACTTCAGCATAAAAACGTATTATATTCTTTGTGAGCTCCCCGTAAACCTTTCCTCAATAGAGGTACTATGTTTTGTGAGTTTCCCCTCAAAAACGCTACGCAACTTACTGTTCACGGCAGTATAAATACATACAGTACATTCGAAAAAACAGTAAAACATTAACCGTCTCAACTCCTAAGGGATCATTCAACATTTTAAGTCGTACAGAGAGTACGGAGGGGGAGGGGAGGGGGTTAACCCACGCGTATGAGTTGAAATTTGCTACAAATGTTGATTTTTAAAATTCACCGCTCAAAAAGATCACATGGTCCCTCCAGTGTGCAAAGTCACTTCCGGTCTGCACTCTCCCATCACCGACAGGTTGGAATAATGTATTAACCTTTGCTTTTTAAAGGTTTGTTTAATTTTTGTACATTTTCGATCAGTGCTCCAAATGACTTGCATACGCGTGTAGCTATGGAATTGTAAATACTTTGGACGCTGATTTCATTTTTGGTGCATCCTTCAAACAGGATGCTGGTCTTTTGAATGATCTGGGAGAGGGCAAGCACAAAGCTTCTCTGCAGCCAACCTTTTGCAGGCTTACATAGTCAATAGGTACATTTTAAAATATCAACATTTTTACCGTACTAATGTGGAGGGGGGTGGGGGGTCATGAAACTTAGTACGCTCTGTACGACCTTGAAAATGTTGAAAACGTTGAACGACCCCTAAGTTCTGCCATTGTGATGGAGGTGCTAATAGAGCCGATTTTGCTTGACTGTCCAAAGATCAATACACATGAAATGACAATGGAATGAAATAGGAAAAGCCATCTTTGCAACACTTACCAAAAACTCACGACCAATCAGACAGTCGCGTGACAGACGTAAACTAATCCGAGGAGAAACTCATTCGCACTGTCATTCGCATTGTCATTTGCATTTGCATTACTGATGGCATGAGAGAGGAACTTCGCGCTTTTGATTTGCCAGTACTGAACACAAGTCGAACCTCTCGCAAATTTCATTGGTCAAAAGCTGCTTTGGCAATGCAATGACAATGCAATACAAATGAGCTTTGGACAGTCAAGTGAAATAGCCTCCAGCTCAGCCGATCAGTTAACACGCTCACCTGCTTGGTTGGTTGTACCGCTGACCAAAGTAAGCATGGTCAGGTTCCTCATCACTGGACAGCTCTGCGCCAAAGCCTCTGCACCCATCGTCTACAAAAATGAAACAATTTCATGACAAAAGTGGTAAAAAAGGTAAAAACGTAGAAGGTAGATATAGAAACATTAAAGAGTACTGCCATTACTACAGATTACATGTGTGTGTGCACCTACACGTCAGAATTGTTTTACACTTATAAAATTCAAATATGTGATTTTGTATACTGCGTATAAACAAACACGACGTTCACATGTGTCCCACATCGCATAAAATATGATAAATATGTATGTCCAATCTAAATTTTTATATGTGATAGATAAAGCTCATAATAATAATAATAATAATAATAATAATAATAATAATAATAATAATAATAATAATAATAATAATAACAATCAGTAATAATAATAATAATATATTGAAACTATTTATATTGAAAATAATTGTTAGAAAGTATATTTTAAGTTGAACTTATGTGTTCTGGCAGACATAATGAACTCTAATGGAATCCTATTTCATGGTGATGGCGCTTTGCGCACAACTAACGGAAGGTTCAGGAGACCTTCACAGCGCTTTCCATTTATCGGGACTGGCTGTCCCGAGCCATCAGTTCCCAAATGGAATGCAACAACTATTGGAACTGGTTCTGGCCAGACTGGTTATCGGTTATCGCGAAAATTAACGATGCGAAATTTAATACCCTGCTCTAAAACACTTTTACTTACTAACTTTAACGTCAGTTTACATGATTATAATGTGTCGTGTTAATCAAGAATTCTGGTCAGCCACACTAATGATGATTACGAAGGTTGTTAAGATGATTTCGTATTGAATCCCGAACAGGTCGCCAATTGAGACTGCATACAGAGGGCAGGACCGAAATGAGATGACTCATTAGGGAGATTGAGGGTAGACGAAACAAGATATTTACGTGATGGAACAAGCAACTCATCCATTTCTCCATTGTCCATATGTGAAGTACAATTCAACAAATGAGGGTTTACAGACTGAAACATGTAGAAAAGACAGGGCCGTAGCAGGGGGAGGGGCCGGTGCGCCCCCCCCTCCCCCCAATAATTCTGACAGGCTCGTTTGACCAGCCACGAGATCGATTTTCTGTCAATTTAAAACCGTTTTAACTTGCTGGAAACTACTCTTTGAGGGCAGGAAATGCTATTCAGAGACCCTATATTTAAACATTTCCAGGGGGCATGCCCCTGACCCCCTAGGAACTCGCGCCTTCGCTGCTTGTAGTCCCTCTGGCAAATATACTTGAAGCTGCCACAGTCTCTCCCCCCCCCTCCTCCCAATGATTTTTAACTTGCTACGGCCCTGATCACCACATGGAAATACACTGGCAGATTGATGGTACTTTCAAGACCAAAGGGAACATATGAACTGTTAAAAACTATTTACGCTTACCAACCAATAACAGTGTCCAAACTCAGTGAAATGAAATTTGCTAAATTAAAAACAACAGAGTGTAAACTGTCACTGTGTGGAAATCATCTGACTTTTTATCTAGCCACTACAGGCAGTGCAGCACTCTGCTTATCTAACCACTATACTATCTGGATAAGCACCAATGCACTATGAATACTAGCGTTAGGACGAACTTTCGAACCTTGGGTCGTTTCCCTTGCCTTTTGAACCTTCGAAGCTTGAGCACTGGTAGCCCAAGCTACAAGTAACTATATTAGGCACCCAGAATTTGATCAGTCAACATAAGCAATTCTATGGAAATCCGAAATTTAAACAAATGTATCGAAAATTTAAGATTGCACCTTTCTCTCTTCGTTTTTAATTTTGCCCTCAGCACCTCAAATCACAGCTAAACTGCCCCCAAATGCTACAGAAACACAAGAAATCAACACCACCCAGGTAAGCTGGGTAAATAGAACTATTTTAGTGCTTTCCAGTAGATTTAAGAGGAAATTTTAAATTTCCTATACATTTGCTTATATTTATCAAACTTCGGGCACCCAGTATAGTTATTCATAGCTTGGGCTACCTGTGGGTTAACAGACTGTGTCTGCCAACGTTTATTGTGCGAAGAAGGATATGTTCTTCCATACTCTCATGTGAGTATGGCCGTGTTTTATGAGCAGAAATTGTTGTATGAGCAAAAACGTTTTCCAGTGCGATATCACTTAGGTAACCTACCTTGTGAGGTTATTTTGTTGTTTTCTATTACTCTAGTAATATGAAAGGCCATTCTAGTCCTTGAAGATCTGACTGTTCTAAAAAACCAATGAACATTTGAAGGCTATTTTCAACCTTTGTTCCAGTCCTAATGAATATATGTACATAACAACACAGAAAAACGTTTTCAAAAGTTGTATGACACACAGAGCTCAAATTTAAGGTGGGTGGGTCGGTATGGGGAGGGGGGGGGCTTATGGACAATTTACTACCAATTTGTTATTCTTGCCCCGAAGATTGCAATCTCGAAGACAGCTTTGAAAGAAAACTATTGATAAATTCAGTTTAAAACTACAGCATACAACCTGACGTATAAGTTTGCCCCACCATCCCACTTCTGAGTTCAAGGGCTGATTATAAGTTAAATTACCATTCTGCTGAGGAATTAAACTTACCGAAGTCAAAACCATAATCACCAAAATATCGTTGTTCTTCTTCAGGGCTGTCCCAAGGATCTCGATCAGGATAATCATTGCGCCAGTTCTCTTCATCTGAACAAGCACAGATAGCAATAGAAAAATTAATATGAATATATTTTAATACATTAGAATATTCATGACTCTATTATACAACACAACACAATACAACACTATACAATATAATGCAATACAATAACAATGCAATGCAATACATTACATTACATTACATTACATTACATTACATTACATTACACTACATTACAACATAGTAAATATACACAATAACATACAAGAAAATAAAATACAGTACAATAAAATATTTAAGCACTATAAAACGGCTGTGAGTGTTTATATAAACTGTGATATAAACATGCTGAAAGTTGTAGTCATGTAGAGCACAAGAGAAGTTTAAGAGGAACACTAGGCGAAGCCGAGTGGTTCTCTTGCTTCTCAAATGCTCTACAACTTTAGGTGTGTTTTAATATATCACAGTTTATAGACACAAGCAACCGTTTTATATTGCTTTTATAAAAGAGAAATAAGACGAAGATAAAATGAGTGTCTTCATCCTCTGATATAAACACTCATTTTGCCATCTGTTAGCCAATCAGAACATGTAATTGTTCAGAGCAAGTGATGAAAGAAAGATATGATTGTATATATATTGTCTAGTTCATAATCTACAGTTACTCAGACTTTGATGACAGTTGGTACAATCCTAGATGCAGTTCAAAGTAGTCTTCTTCTTTTGCTACTTAATCATAACTTTGCGGTGCAGAGGAGAGGGGAGTGGAGATAAGATTAGATTATAGATTGCTCAAAACCAGTAGCACAGTGCCTAAAATCCATGCATTCATTAATAGAGGTCTCCCAACTCTTCCTAAAACATACTCCAAGTTCCCCTTACCCTTCCCTCTCATAATTTGTTTTGTCCCATTATCAGTTCCAGCTCTCTCTCCTGTTGATCAGATCACCTGGCTGAATCAAAAGATAACTGACCATTAGAGTCATCTTCATCATCATAAACTTCTGCAAATTCTTGTTCCATTGTTTCAAAGACGAAATCTTGTTGATCAATTGGCATAATGTGAACCCTGAAATATTAAAGGAAATAGTTGCATTATTACGTGCAAAAACATCAGCAGCTGATGCTTAGATGACAACACAAAGGTCCAGTGTCATTGAAAAAGAATGTTTATTTAGTGTACACTATCACATGGAATGGAATATATACCAGTAGCTGCCCATTCTAAAGTATACAGTTTGAACATGTACTCCAGTTTGTTACAAACCACCTACTCAATGGAAAAGAGAATTTTAACTCTAGAAGATGTTACTGATAAGTTTTGATACACTACCGTGACAACCATTACTGTAATGTTATTTAGCCATAGCAGCAGTAACTTTACAGCTTGCGGAAGATGATGCATGAAAGAATAATTTGTATATCGATTTGAAATTCATAATAAACAAGCTGCTTGTTTGTAACATGGAGGTTCTTTTTCCCGCTCTATGTTTCTGAAGCTTTTCATTGAAATTTAGTATCAATGTCTTTTGTGTAATATTTCATCTTTTTTTCCGTGCAACATCTTAAGTTAGGCAAGTGGATTTCAATCAAGATTATACATATATTTTCTCTTTTGGATGACCATTTGGATGACCATATATACATATTTTGTCATGTGGATTAACTAAATAGATGTATTTAATTATAATACTATTACTTATATGATTTTTTTTCTTTTTTACTTATTTGTTATAATTTTTATTTATTTTTTTGTTATTTTTATTTTTTCCTATTTTTTTTTCATTTTTCAACTGTATTTCATAGTTAAGTAAACCAGTATTTATCACCCAGCTTGATTAACCCAAAGGTTATTCTGGGTGACAATTACCTTCTCTGACTGTATCTCATTTCTTTATTGTAAATTGTTGTTGTAATTAATAGGTATAAATAAACTTTTATTGTTGTTTGTTGTTGTTGTTTCTTGTCTTGTTTTTTATGCAATTTACACACAACAAAACTGTATTCCCAAAACATACATTCATTTTCTAATGCCGCCAGAAAGGGCAGATTTAGGGGGACCCCTCCCCCTTCATTGTCATTTGCTTAGAAAAATGCAGCTGGTGATATTTACAATCTTTCTGAGGCAGTTCCTCTTTCCAGCCCCTCCTTCTAAATGTTGTTGATCCACCTCTCACCAGTGGCCATGCAAAAGGGTCTAATTCAAGCCTGAAGCTAAGCCTGGCACAAAATAAATCAAGTTTGTGATGCATAAAATTAAAAATGGACTAAAAAATAAGTATGTGAGTATGTGATTTGTCATAATCATTTTACCATTCTAACCTGCAGGTTTCAATTAGTTTTCAGTTCTGTACATATTCCAGCCTATGGGAACCTTTCAGAATCAATTTTTTTAAAATTTTTATTTGTGTGAACTAACTAGCTTCTTAGTGATGGTAATAACAAAAAAATTAAGGTTGGACATTTTTTGATAAGCAATTTGCTTGAGTTCTGATCATCTGAAGAAAGAGTTACATGTACAGTACAGCTGAGGCATTTTAAAAAGCAACAGCACACCAACCAAATGTTGGTGCATTGTCTCGTATTCAACTACAACTTGTTCCATTCTGATCAGAAACCATGTTTGGTGCCATAATTTTGTTCACACTGAACTGATGTGGTGCCAGAAACAAAAATTACTTCCATGAAATCTCTAGGGCTGCTATTACTTCACCCTCCTCACTACTATATCCATGAACTCCATTTTCCTGTTGTACTTACATTTCTCCAAGTGCTCCCAAAGTGTCACAAGTTGTATACAGATCATACACATAACCTCTTTCCAGTAAATCTTCTTTCTTCTTGGCAGCTTCAGGAGAATAAAACATGCATACTTCATTGTAGTCCTGATTCAGTGATTATCACACCCAGTAATTAATAAGGCCAATAAATACCAGTAATTATTATGTGTATAGAAATCCAAATGTCATAGAATTTAGGCTAACTTTATCACCAAAATAATAACAATAATAATAATAATAATAATAATAATAATAATGATAATGATAATAATGGCTTTGTTTTAAAACAGATCCATAAAGG
>JANVCK010010237.1:0-13638 GCA_026546655.1 Epizoanthus illoricatus | reverse complement strand
ATATTGATTTTTACAACCACTTATTGTAATCGTTCTTCAAACATATTTGTAAATTAAATATTGAATAATAATAAAATATTAAAAAAGCAATGGGCTATAATAAACTTTTATACAGCAGCAGAACAAACTATGTTATAACCCGTAACACTAACTTTAAGAACATTTGTGATCAAAATTAATAAGATTCAAATTTTCAATTTTAAAAATGCATTAGCATTAACATTAGTATTGGCATTGGCATTGGCATTGGCATTGGCATTGGCATTGGCATTAGCATCAGCATTGGCATTAGCATTAGCAGTGTCGGTGTCGGTGTCGGTGCCCCCGCCAGTATCAGTACTAGTGTTAGTAGTAGCATTAGTATTAGTATGAGACAATCAGTCATCCATTCAGTCAGTTTAAATTTATTAGATCTGTAAATCATTCAAGTATACACAGAAGAAATGTATTCTTTGAATATTACTGAAACGATTTCGTATTTAAGAACCTCTGTTATACCTAATAGTAGCAGTAGTCAGTCCGTACGTGATATCCTGTGCAGTTATTGCTACCATCTTCACATCTCCCATTGTGCGTTTGTCGTTTCAAACAGGTATCAGCTTCGCGCTTATGTAAAGAACAAGGGACCTTTCTCAGAGTTCAGTTACAAGGACAGCAAGTTTTCCCAACCTTATTTTACAGGTGAGAAGTATGAAGTGTTACCGTGATTTTACTGGTTTATACAGTGAAAGATTCCATCAAACTCGCCAAATCAACACCTTGAGATCAATGGCATTACTGGCAATTTAAGGCAAAGGAAATATACAGCGAACTTAAGTGAACGGGGCTGGGCACTGCAATAGAAGGGAAAACTGGTTGCCAAGGAAACTCAGAGTCCGTTTTATGTATTAGTACTTATGTCAGGGGATTATAACCTCATGAAAATGGTTTTGATGACGTCATCAATATCCATTCATTTAAATTAGTGTTCCAATCTTCAAGCGTAATAACGCATTCAATAGGATTGAGAGAGACTAACAAATGCAATTCTCGGTTAATAAGAAGAGGAGCCAACTAAAGTATGAAGCGTTTTTCTTGGAATACGTTTTATAGAAGGAAATGTCAAAAACAGTCAAATAGTTCTGTGCCATAATTAATACTTAGAAGAACGTTTTTGTGGAATAAAATCGTCGAAATCCCTAATGTGGGCAAGTTATCTTCAATCTTATCTATTTGTGAAGTCATTATGATATGGCGACGTCATCATTCCTACCAATTCTTTCCCTGTTGATGGTAAAACATTTCGTGAAATTACAACCCCTTGACACAAGTACCAATGCATATAACGGGGATCTGACTTTCCCTAGCAACAAGCTTTTCTTTTACTTCAGTAACACTAATTGACTGAGAACTTTACCACGTATAGCTTAAACTTTGCAACAACCACCAACTCATTTTTTAAAATAAAATCATGGAAGCAATTAAATGTACATTTACAGTTTTTTTATATAGACATAATAATCGCTAAAATTATGATATATAAAACTATGTAGGCTAAAAAGTTATAAAAATTCGTCCGAACGTTTCGGTTAAAAACCATCATCAGGCGTCCTTTTATCCCTGATGGTTTTTAACCGAAAACATTTTGACATATTTTTATATCTTTTTAGCCTGCATAGCTTTATATAGTTTTTTTGTACTATATGCAATAGGTAATACTCAAATTAAGACAGAGTTACTGAAATGTATCAAACATTTCAGAAGAACAAGTAATGTGTTATACATGTAATTGTACATGTAATTTATACCTATTATACATGTAATTGTGATACTTTTTATGCACATGCGCGTTTTAACGAGTTTGTTTTAATTACTATGCGTTACGTGTTGAAATAAATGATTGATTGATTGATTGATTGACTGACTGACTGACTGACTGACTGACTGACTGACTGACTGACTGATTGATTGATTGATTGATTGATTGATTGATTGATTGATTGATTGATTGATTGATTGATTGATTGATTGATTGATTGTCGTGCATGTTATAAGCAAAGAACTCAAACAGATCGAAGACTGCCTTCTACCATTTTGCTCTGTAGCGTAATTCTAATAATGAAATGTTTGAATCTGAAGCCATGCCGGCGGCAGAAGTGTCTTACAAAAAGGAGGGCAAGCGGAATTACGACGGTGTGGTGTACGGTGTGGGCGTGGCGCTGGTGCTGGTGATCGTCCTGGCCTTCCTGCGCGGCTTCTTCCGCCTGCGGCGTGACAAGAAGAGGCAAGTGGCGTGCTCTCATTCGTTTCACGTTATTCGTAATATATTTTATTTTCCCCTCGTATTTTATAATGTAATTTCTAATTTATGTGCACAAGCAATGTCGTAACAAAAAAGTTGAAAACAAGTACACAGGACTGGACTGGCTTGTATCACACTGTTTGGCATTCGCGTGCTGCCGTCATTTCGTCATTTTCATCACCATCATCACGATCATAATAATAATAATAAAATAAAAATATTAATAAAATGACAATAATAATAATTGCTGACGCAAAATTGAATTGATTATGCATGCGTTGCCTGTATAGAAATTTGTACAATTCGTACTTTAACGATTGTGTCAGTGCTTTGACGAATGGTTGGTTTCTCTACACGTCCCCCCAGGATTCACGAGGAGAAGAAGAGACGCATTTCGTTTCCAATGAGCAATCCCCGCTATGAGGAACCGGAAACCCCGGTGGAGAAGATCAGAACTCCAGGACCTGCCAGGTCAGTCAAGCTATATTACAAGAAAATATTAACTTAATCATGAACTTATGTCATCATGTCATTTATACGTCGCAGTACAGTCGAATTTCAGTTTGATACTCAGTGGTTTTACCGATGAAACCAGTCACTCACCAAAGTTGGATATGCGTTTTGTAATTCCTGTAATCATTGAAAAGTTGTAATCAATGCTTGCCGGCTGCTCCTGAGGCGCGCGGCCAGTGACGTCACGCATCGAATACTGCGCGTCCAGCAAAGAGGCCTAGGGACTAGGCAAAATCAATGTCAAAACTCATAGCAACATCAAGACAGTTCAATTTCACCTTATTTTGCAATAGCATAAGCATCAGTCCAGTGACCCCCATCTCTGTTGATGTTCCTTTGATGGGATAGGTTGAGTAGGATGGCGCTAAAACTCATATCTCTAATATTCTTAAAATTTGTAAAACGTATTTTCAGCTTTGGAGAGTGTACTTTATATATCAAAAGGTAGAGCTCTAAGTTGCTCATCCTGTACCCGTACATTTTTCCTTCCGTCACAAAGCACACAAATAAACTTGCACACTTAATTCCAAGACAATTATTACACAACTCGATTTATACGCTGCCTTATCGCCGTCTGGATTACACTCGACAATAGTGTGACAAATAAATCAGGACTAATAATGCACAACGGTTAAGTATAAATGTGAAGTTATAGTCCACCTTAGTGCCCTCGTTTTAAATTTGTCGTGAAATATTGCGAGTGTTAAAACTTACCAGTTCTTCTGAGTTGTCACACTCACCAGGTCCTTCTCAGTTCTCACTCTCACTACTCCCTGTGCCGTCTCTACCCCAGGTCCTTCTCAGTTCCTTCTCTCACCACTCCTTGTGCCGTCTATACCCCAGGCCTTTCTCAGTTCTCACTCTCACCACTCTCTGTGCCGTCTCTACCCCAGGTCCTTCTCAGTTCCCACTCTCACCACTCTCTGTGCCGTCTCTACCCCAAGTCCTTCTCAGTTCCTTCTCTCACCACTCCTTGTGCCGTCTATACCCCAGGTCTTTCTCAGTTCTCACTCTCATCACTCTCTGTGCCGTCTCTACCCCAGGCCCTTCTCATTTCTCACTCTCACCACTCGCTGTGCCGTGTATACCCCAGGCCCTTCTCAGTTCTCGCTCTCACCACTCCCTGTGTCTCTACCCCAGGTCCTTCTCAGTTCTCACTCTCACCACTCCCTGTGCCGTCTCTACCCCAGGTCCTTCTCAGTTCTCACTCTCACCACTCCCTGTGTCGTCTCTACACCAGGTCCTTTTCAGTTCTCACTCTCACCACTCTTTGTGCCGTCTCTACCCCAGGTCCTTTTCAGTTCTCACTCTCACCACTCTTTGTGTCTCTACCCCAGGTCCTTCTCAGTTCTCACTTTCACCACTCCCTGTGTCGTCTCTACCCCAGGTCCTTTTCAGTTCTCACTCTCACCACTCTTTGTGTTTCTACCCCAGGTCCTTTTCAGTTCTCACTCTTGCCACTCCCTGTGTCGTCTCTACCCCAGGTCCTTTTCAGTTCTCACTCTCACCACTCTTTGTGTTTCTACCCCAGGTCCTTTTCAGTTCTCACTCTCACCACTCTTTGTGTTTCTACCCCAGGTCCTTTTCAGTTCTCACTTTCACCACCCTTTGTGCCGTCTCTACCCCAGGCAGTGTGTCCGTGACTCTGTCGGTTTTTCAATTTCTGTGTGTATCTGTTTTTATTATCTATTTCTATCCTGCGAGCAGTTTCTTTTTCCTGTTTGCAATGATATTGGCTTTCTAAAAAGAGTCGCCCACAATCACGTGTTACGTGTTTTTCTCAATCCTCCTGCATATGACCGTGTCCAGTGGTCCATGTACTGTGCAACGGAGCTCCAGTTCACGAAACATATTGTAAAAATATTACAATAATTCTCGCACATCTTCGCTAGCTAAAATGTCATGCGGTATTTTTCCATTCCGGTTACTCAATTAAGGGCAATGAATATCAGATAGAAACATAGCAACTACAAGAACAGCACATTGATGTTAGTAAAATTAATGATATTTGATTACTTGGTCAAGTAAAATTAGACAACTGCAGTTAGCTTAGCCTGAAAGTCAGCCGTTCTCCTCGCCCTCCATACATGTTGCTCCCCGAGAGAGAGAGAGACGTGTGAATAACTAGCCGTTAGTCTCATCCAGTGACGTCACTAAGCTCGATCTTCGTAGTGGATTTGTTTGGTCCGTTCCGTTAATTCATATTCAATTATTTCTAATTTTCCACATGAATATTTCGTAAAGCGTTGCTCGCTTTCAATATGTTCAATATTAATTAACGGAACCGACCAAAAGAATCCACTACGAAGATCTGGCATAGTGACGTCATTGGACGGCATTAACGGCTAACTTAGTCAGACGTCTCTCTCTCCGGGTGAAATGCCTTTCGAAGCCTTGGAGAACGTCTGATTTCAGGCCACAGTTGGCTATGATGATCGAGACATTTGAATGTGAGAGAGGGAGGGAGGGGCGCCATCCAGTCCGTCTCTTACCACCATACTCTTGGTTTCGTAAATGGGACAAAGTCAAGTAGTTCACAACTAATATAGAACCAACCTACATGAATGTGCAAATGAGCTCAGGGCGCAAATGACACGTTGCTATCAGGCTTCAGCTTTAATACTCCATCGTGAATCTGAAGCAAAATGGCGTTGAAATGGAATGCCCAAGTTAATTTGCTGTCAAATTACGGAAAGTATTACTAACGTTTGTAGTTTCTTTTTCATGGAGAAGCTCAATTTATGTCCGAAACCAAAATCGTCCTAAAGTTTTGGTTGATAATGTACCCGTCATGTTACTTACAATTCTAACAGAAAGTGCCTCCAGCAAACTTCACCCTTGAATCACTGACACTTTCCTGCCAGCCAATGACGCATTATCGTCGTTCTGCTTTTGTGCTTGTAGGAAGATTGTAACGGCGAACTCAACAGCGACAGACAAAGGCTCAGGTAGGAGCGACACGAGTGTTTTCATTTTATGGGATACTGTCAAGCTAAACAAATTCTGAAATTTGTTGTTGTCTCACTTTTGTAAAAAAAATATAACCAAATTTCATCAAATAAGCATTTCAATCCGATGAAAATATTCTAAATACAAAACTGAACAAGTGCAGGATGGTGGAGATGGAATGGATTACAAATCACCATCCTTTTTAAACTTTTATTTATTATTTGGATAGCAAGACCTTAATAATACAATATTTCTTTTACGAATCATCAAACTTGATTCAATACACTGTGTTCAGATTATGGAACATCATGGTTTAGCCATTTCCTTCCATTCGTCACTTTTAGCGATGTCTCCTTCTTGTTTTAAGACATAAAGTCCCAATCAGAGCAATTTCTGGCCATACGTATGGTAATGCCATTAAATGGAGACTTGACATTGTATTTTTAAGGGATGTCACAACTGTTATTGCTAGAAAGTATAAGGAACTGTTTCATAAATGCTTATTCTCTGTTTTGCCGAATACCTTTATTTGTCCTTATCATCTGTAGATATAAAATGATTTGGTCAAAAGTGTTAATTAATTAATTAATTAATTAAATGATTATGTTATCGTCTGGATTTGTTGGCGTTCGTTAGTGTATACAATCAAATAATCGTTACCAACCAACACGGTCATGTGGTAGCAACATTTTAATAACATCTACAATTGTTAACACTGCATCAATCTTTCATATAACTAACTGTGATTGTCTGTATTCTACACTGTTATTTTAACCACCATTTTAATTTAGAATTCTGTTGCTTCTAAGTTACACGTTTATTTTTTTCCTTGTAAGTCCTGAACGTGGACTTAATTGTGTGAAAGCAGAATTATTCCCATATATGTCTAATGAGTCAAGTTTACTTTGCCATCCCATAATATTATTTTGTGCATTTTCTGGTTTCCTAGAGTATGCCCGAAGTGACGAGGACGAAGGTTCGTCCCCAGACTCCGCTCTAGGTACGTGTACTTCGTGGCAATCTGAGCCTGCGCAACAAGAACCGCCCAAGCCAGCATACTTTACCTTTGACTAATAGGACTTCTCATGCTGTGATCTTATTCATGAGGTAACGCACACGTTCAATTTTACTGCCACACTTTTGCCAGTCCATGTTAAAATCTTCATACATATCTTGTGGTTTTTCAGGACGGGCGAAACAAGTGGAGCAATTGCGCAAACAATATCTTAGAACGTATCTGAGCCAGGTCAGTTCTTCACTTATACTGGCATGCAGTCCCAGCATGCACTGGTGCTCTGCCCTTTTGGGCGGCTTCAACCTCCGGATTTTGGCCGGTATTGAACTACTGTTAGGTTTTCTTCGCTTGTCAGTGTGTATCTTTGGTTTGTAGATATGATGGGTTTGACGTTACGTTGGTGCAGCTAGCTGTATGCTTTTCACACTGGGGCATGTTGCAGCTCCTTGAAGCTGCTTTCTGATTTAATAATTAAATAATGGTTATAACAATAACCACTATCTTAACACAATAAACAAAGGAGCTGCTTCGTGGCTGATGGCAATGAGAAACAACAGAACTGCTATACTACTCCTCACATTCTCTACATTTCTCTTAAACCTCCCATAACAACATATAGTGACGTTAGAGCAAGTCCACTCATGCTACTATAAACTACTTCCAAACATTTAGGATGAACAGTAACACACACATACCTGTCTGTCTGTCTGCTTGTTTGTCTGTCTACTGACTACCAGCTCATAACATCAGCTTTAGTCCACAGAGCATTACTAGACAAGTACAGCACTTACAACCTCTTCATAATTACATTGGATATCTTTCTCATGTGATTACACCTACTCGTATTCCTTTTGATGATGTTTCGTTTCAGTTCCTTTCTCACTTTCTCTTTTATTTCTTATTCCTTCTTAATTCTGTCACTTGTGATCACCTAATAGCAGGCCAAACGACTTGACATAGCAAGACGACAGCGCCTCCTGGCCAACCTGCAGAAGGTCAGTACGATGAGCCGCGTGATGGGTTAAAGGTCACTTCACTGCTGTTGTGTTACCGCATGATGGGTTAAAGGGCACTTTCTTAACAGTTGTTGTGTTACCACGTGATTGAGTAAAGGTCACTTTGCTGTTGTTGCGTTACAGTTACACGATGATTATGTATCTGTCACACGGTTGTCTCATAATCACTACCGTGACTTGTGTGATCCAGGTGCTAGCTCGTCAACATCTTGTTGCGTGACTCTTTCAAGTGTACTTTGTAAGTAGGTGCAACACATGTCTCACTGCCCTCTGAATGACACATGTTTCTACCTTATATGCGATGCATGTCTGATTGCCCTCTGATGCGACACGTGTGTTTTCCGCTGGCCTAGCGTATGTAACTGTCAGGTGTGGCTAGCTGTTTGTCACGTGATGTTTCAGATTCATATTTTCAATGAGTACCGATTGAATGTACGCTTTGAAGGGGGCACGGCCTGTGCGAATAACAGAAACTCTACCAGTTCCAAGATCCCTTATCTTCACGCTCCTTGACGAGTGCCAGTGCTATAGCCCATAGTACTTTGTTATTCTGATTATTCCATTTGTGGTCTATGAGTTTCCCTTTTTGCCTGTGCCTCCCTGTTACACTCAAGTATTGTTTGTCTATCAGTCCATACTGACAAACCCTGGGACATGGTGGTCTGTTGTTATATGTCAATGTCTACTTGTTATCAGTGCTCTAAAACTTCCCCCCTCTCAGCCAGTTTTGCTTTAACTATCGGTATGGTTCCATTTGTGCGCTTATCTGCTCATTATGCCTGTCCATACATTAGCGAGGCTGTCAGTACATTGGTATGGCTGTTGTTCGTTGGTATGGCTGTCGGTACATTGGTATGGCTGTTGGCACACTGGTATGGCTGTCTATACCTTGAGTTGGCTGTCGGTACATTGGTATGGTTGTCGGTACATTGGTATGGCTGTTGGCACATTGGTATGGCTGTCTATACGTTGGTATGGCTGTCGGTACATTGGTATGGCTGTCGGTACATTGGTATGGTTGTTGGTACATTAGTATGGCTGTCGGTACATTGATATGGCTGTCGATACATTGGTATGGCTGTCGATACATTGGTATGGCTGTCGGTACGTTGGTATGGTTGTTGGTGCGTAGGTATGGCTGTCGGACATTGGTATGGCTGTCGGTACATTGATATGGCTGTCGGTCCAACTGTATAGCGTCGATCCACTGGTGTAAAACTATCGGACTAGAAATATATTTCTATTGTAAATGTTTGCCTTTCGTTCTGTCAAATCTATCAGGGTATAGTTTGTCGCCTTAGTGGTATTTAACTGTTGGATCATCGATGTAGCATTCATCCATCGATACGGCTGTTCATCGGTATTTGCCCATCTGCTCTACTATCAGGTTTATCTGGTTTGCTTCGTGTTTGTCGATAAGCATGTTTTATTGTAGCTAATTTGATTTGGTAGCTTTTGCCTGTTTATCATTGTTACATTTCTTATTCTCGCGGTATCCCGGATTATCCCGGTATCCCAGATTATCTCTATTATATATCTATACAGCTTATTATCCCGGCATCCTGGATTATCCCGGTATCGCGGAATAATTCTAATGTATATCTATACATCCCGTTTGCTCTGGTGTTGCTCTGACTGTCTGCTTTGCAGGCCAAAACAAATGGAGCCGTATAAGACGGGAAAGGTAGCCCATAGTTTATGGAAGGTCAGTTTCTTCTGTTTCTCGCTAACGAATGGGTTTAATTCCCTAGGGGGTACTCATTAGATGAATGTACGTACATGGGTGAGTACCCAATGGGGCTTTAAACTCATTCACCTTTTCCCAGGGGTTACTCATTGAATGTACGTACAGGGGTGAGTTACTAGCTACATTCTATTCTCACGCCACATTCGAGTACAAAACAGCACCCTTTCACATATGTAAGAGAGCTCGAGCTCACAGAAACCTTTTTTAACCCTTTCGTTTTTCCATTTCGAGTTCTGAATATACCTGTTTCGTCTATTAGGTTTTCTTATCAAACGTAAGTTTCTCGATATTTTTGTCGGCCTTGTCTCGTTGTGACGTCACAGATGCTGGACGATGATGGATTCCCCTTGCTCATTATAGGAAATGAGACCTCCCTACTCACTGATCCTCCGTCTGACTCACGCTCTTGTCTTTATCTGCTCACTAGTGTTTGTAGCTAATATTTATGTAGCTAGAACATCGCCTCGATTCGAAGGTTGTTTGGTTTTTCTGTTTCCTGCTTTCGGTTTTCCGATTATTGATACCCGTACCTTGCTCATATCTGAAATTAGCTCCTCAATTTCTATACAAGGAAATATCTATATTTATACCTTACTCATATCTGATACAAGGAATATCTATATTTCTTCTAAGTGCTCGTGCTCTCGGTTTGAATACTAGATTGTTGTAAGCCTTAGTAGTGTGAAAAAGCGGGATTTATTCTTGGCCTTTCATTCGTTTACTTGCGAAACTCAACATTTTCCGATGTTCATGGACTGGCTGTTTCTATTTCCCAAGCCTTCTTCCTGCTAGAATCTCTTCGCTGTTCCTCACATGCAGCGCATGTAGTCAGAAACTTTGAGCATACGCTAACCGTTGAGCAGCTATCGCCTGAAGTCCACACTATCACATTGCATCTTACCAGTGCTTTTAAAATAATTGGTTCTGCAGTTGACGTTTGTTTATATTTGAAAGATGTGCTAGGAAATATTTGTTTTCTAGGTACGTAACAGTTGTATAGTGAAATTCAAGCACTACTCTCGCTAGTATCTGAAAATATATTTTCTGCGCCATTTATGAGTATATATCGCTTTTTAATTTAAAAAAATTATACTTGATAGTAACTTGAAATCTTTCAATCAGAGCTTACATACATTACATGATCTCTGGCTACTGTCTAAAGTGTGCAATATGGTAGAGCCCCATTATGGTAGTACAAGATATTTTGAATTGCAACTTATTGATTTTACTGGTTTATTATTTTACCCATGGTATTTTACAATTCAGCTGAGGCTTAAGCATTTTTGCAGCGTTTTGAAAATGGAGGACACATCAGATGTAAACAAGTACTGTATTTACATGGGAAGTATGTAAATCGCACCACCAATTTTTGGCGCAAAATCGTCCCGGATACGTTGCCGTTATAGCTAAACACGTAACCTGAACACAATCTTCAATGTATACTTCCCCAATTGGTTGCTTTTGATATAATGACGTCAGGGTTAGTGTGACAGATGACGTCAGGGTTACTGTGACTGATGACATCAGGGTTATTGTCACTGATGACATCAGGGTTACTGTCATGATGTTTGGAGTGTTTGTTTTATGTATCTAAAATTCGATCTCTCTGACTGTCTGTCTGTCTGTCTATTTGACTGTCTTTCTGTCTTTCTGTCTCTTTCTGTCTCTTTCTGTCTGTATTCCTCTGTAGTTTTTTCTTTCTCTGGTGGATAACATGCGTGGCTGGATGTTCACAATTTGCTTTCTCTAAACCACAGACGATGGCCTGAGAAGACTTAACCAAGAAAATAGACCAACCATTTTACAAGAACAGCGCTTAAAGAACTATTTTAACTCTGTGGACTCGTCGTCGTGCCATTCGTGTGATCACGTGCGAATCTACTGTGTGCAGGAGTCTGCGTCTAAAGCGTGAGTTTGGCCAGACATCCCTGCACACGGAACGGGTTGGCCTACATACAGTACTGGGACAGGGACACCGTGTGGGTATGCCGGAACGCGTTACATTTTGTGGTGAAGAGAAAAAAACACTTAAAACAGACAATCATTTAGCATGCTTTGTTCCATGATTGCTGCTGTAAGAAACTATATGTTACCTTGGGGACTGGCCATTATTTATCGCCTGGGGTGAGGGTGGGGAGAGGGGTGAGGAGGATTTTTAACCGGACGTTGCCAGGACGTTTCTGAGGAGGTTTGTAAATAGAAAGATGATTCGAGAGAACCGAGTTTTAGGGTGTCGGGGGGGGGGCACGATTCCCCGAGACTAGGGTGTCAGGGGGCATGATTCCCGCAGACTGTCTGATAACCATTTCCCAGCAATTCGAGCAAAGTTCTCGGCTTTCTGATGTTGCTGAGGGATGAAGTGGTGTGAAAAGGGGGTTTTTGTTAATCATTTCCCTGTACACCTCCTCTATTGCATCTTGAAATGAGTGATCCCCTTTTCTTGGTAAATTTTGAGTGAATCCCCCCTTACAATCCTCCGACACACCACACGGCACAAAAATAAGTTTGATAACAATGAGGACTTGAGAAACGTTTATTTGATTTGTACTGATTTGAGAAACTAATTGGTTGATTTAGTGCGGGACACTAACTCGTTAAGCCATTCAGCTGCCATTTTATTTGCTTGGGAAAAAAGATTCTATTTAGAAATTCAAAGCTTAAATATACCGTTCGCTACTAATGGAGTATATCTAGTGAAAGATTCAGACTTTGTACTTGTTTGTACATGTCGGTATTGGTGCTTGTGGATGTGAAGTTTCTCGAGGAAGGAAAACTGCTGGTAATGAAGTGAGTCAAACACATGCCCTCTCAAGGGAGGGGTGGGGGGTCGCGGATTAAATTTTCAATAACTTTGTTCTTGAATATCTCTAGAAGCAATTGTACGGCCTGTTTTGTCTTGCACTGTATGTCATTTCTATTTCTGCATTAAAATGCCAGTACAGAAATAGCTAGTCAATATTGACAGCTGTGTCTGGTACCAAAGTATATCCGTGTCTGAGGCATGTACTCTGACCTGTGTCCTAAAAAGGAACTTCACACATCACAAACGACAATTCTTAGAAAGCGTATTTGTCGAACATGGTATATCCGTAGTACAAACATGCAAAGCTCTGAATCATCTCAATAAGTAGTGGTTTTATTCTCGCTGACGCCTAATTTACCCTAGAAAAGTTCGCAACAAACTCTTACGAGTTGCGCTTCCTTTCGGCGCAAGTTGCTGTTTGTGGAATTTGGTACCAGGACAGGTGGTCGTGTTTGTCATTAATAAGTGCTGCACGTGTATGTAAAGCCCGCCGCAGACTTACTTATTTCTTTTCCGTCGCCAAACGCCGCAGACAGAATCGACAACCAGCAATCTAACGCGAATCACGTGACCACATGACGGTCAAATTGGCGGGAATCAATTTTTATTCCCTAACTGGTCTCTACTGGTAGTTTCAATAACGCATTAGCACGAAAGCCGCACATGTGCACCTTTGTGACAGGGTGCAATTGATAATATGAAACTGTGACTTTAGTTGCATGCGACTTCCATTGCATGCGACTAAAGTTTCACACAGCTGATAAGTCTGCGGTGGGCCGAACTGAAGACATGCTGGATGAAACCATTCTAATCAGCAGTGTACAAGTAGATTCTTAAAGATATCCGCAGCTTATAATTAATTAGTAACTCGCCTGTGCAATAGTTTGAGTTTGTTTCAAACAAGATTTTATAACAGATTAAGATTATCTTAAGTTCATTTACAACACTAAGTGTTAAAAATGACTTGTAAGTTTTATTATATAGGTAATGTTATTACAATTGTAAATAGTTTATTTATCGTCAATAATTGATATTCCATATGTGCGGAACAAGGGAGGCTCTTGAAATGAAGAAATTAAATAGCTTCTATTGTATGTTGAGATTCCGTTTAGCTAAACAACATGGAGTAGGTGGGTAGGTAGGTGGGTAGGTAGGTAGGTAGGTAGGTGGGTAGGTAGGTAGGTAGATAGACAAGGGTAGGTAGGTGGGTAGGTAGACAGGTAGGTAGGTAGGTAGGTAGGTAGATAGGTGGGTAGGTAGGTAGGTAGGTGGGTAGACAGGTAGACAGGTAGGTAGGTAGGTGAGTAGATAGGT
>JANVCK010010126.1:0-13641 GCA_026546655.1 Epizoanthus illoricatus | reverse complement strand
AAATAGAGTTTTAGAAACAGCTTGTTGCTTAACCAATCGATGGCCGCGTCCGGATTTCTGGATGTGGAGATATTAACCATCTCGTTACTGGCTCGGCACCTTCAAAGAACACGGCGAACTGTTCCAGAGGTTCTTCTCGCGATCGGCCTTCGGCCTCACGCTTCGTCACTCGGCCTTCGGCCTCGCTGTATTTTTCGCTGTCGATTGTATCTTGAGCGAGAAGAGCCTCTGGCACCCAGGGTAACCATCGACAAGTGTGTGGGTTCTTTTAAGTCCCCCGATAGAACGTCGAGAGACAAGACCAACGGCCTAAAGGGACTATGTCACCGCTATTTGCAGATAAAATCCTTTACAGTCATGAAACATGAATTGTAAGTTCAACAGGGCAACAAGAAACGATAAAATGATTATATATAAGCTGAATTAGGTGAAAACAATGATTTTCAATGATAACTTCTCAATACATGTACAGAAACAGAAAGTGTGCACATTCAAATGTGTTCTCCTCATGAGTACGTTTTCACAAGTACTTCACACTTTAAAGATGTTGTTGAAACCATGCATGCACTGAAATCACGACCTCGGGAGGGATCGAGTTAACTACATGTATGACAAAACACGGAAATTGTGAATCGTTCCATTTTTCTGGTAAATAATCACACATGATATCATATCACTACTCCTGGAAATTTGACATCTCTGAACCAAAATAATTTTAAGTTGACACCAATCATTGCAAAATGATTAATTTCTACACTTCCTGTCGATTGTTGGGTGCATGAATTAAACATTGAAAGACTCAAAGAAACATGCAGTGAATTTCTGTCAGGACAGCCTCGTCAGCACCCAGACGGCTAAACATATTTTTATTATTACAAAGCCAAACAGAAGCCCAGGAATGGGGCACGTTTGTAATACAAGTCTAGTAAACTATACAGAAAGCAGAATTTCACTGAAATTGGAAAAATTAACTAACTAATCCAAAGCTGACTTTATGGTTAATATTTGTTTTAAGTGCCAAGGAAAATGTGCAATTAGTGGCCAAGATCAATCCGATTTCAGAGTTTGCATCTATTATCACAAAAAATCCAAACAATCCAGATTTATCAAACCAGATTTGGATTGTTCAAAACGAATGTACAATTCTAGAACAATGTTCTGCGGTAGAAATACTTCGGTTGAAACATTGCATAGAGTGCATTACCCCAGCCTAATCTCACTGACTAAATACAGTACCAAAAGCTACACCTTGTACATGAGAAGTATATGACGATAAAATGCACAACAAAGTCTGCTTACTCTGATCTGTTTCTGTCGCTGAAACTCGGCTTCTTGGAGGGACTGCTTCAGCTGACTTACTTGAGTTTCAAGCTCACTAACAGTGTCTGATGCCTGTAATTTATCAAAGTAACAGAACTTAATGACATGTAGCAATACCAACACTAGAGAAATAATCTTGAGTTATGGATCTAGTGATTGGACCAAAATTCGGAGAACAAATTTATATTAACTTCTTACCCTAGTAGCAGCCTGAAAATGTTCTTGTTTTAACACATCAATGTTTGATTCTGTCTTCCGCTGAAGCTGCTGAATATTTGATTGGTGTTCGCTCATCATCCGAGAGTAATCACGTTCTAGTTTGGCAAGCCTGTGATGACAGTTTGGGATATAATTCTTACTCTTGAGAAAGGCAATTACGACAGAGAAACATAGGGACAAATACATGGACAGACGATCCAGACAAGAAAAAAAACACATGGATAGATAACAGAAGAGACAAACTAACAGGTAGACACACAGGGATGAAGGAGAGAGTATACAATATTAACCCAGTAGTCTATAATATAACATTTCATTCTCTTCAAACTATCTTGCTTTTGATAAGTCACATCAAACACTTAAAATAATGTTTCACTAGCTATAAAACATTTGTATACTATGATTCTGAACTAAATAAAAACTTTTTAAACTGAAACTATCAAATTAACAAATTATTACAGAACTAAATCTTACGTTGACTTTGCATCTTTCAGCTCACTAGTTTGGGATATGAATTGTTGTTCAAGTTCTTCCTGTTGAGTGAAGCAAATGGCAGTTTGTTGTAATAACTCCAATCCGACAGCAACTGTAATTATGCATAACTGAGGAACTCTATAAAGGAGGCTGATCGTTGGGATTTCCTCACTTACCTCATCAAGGGATGGACACAAGCAACAATATAATTACCTACACATGTACATTAATGAATACGAGTTCAAAAGCATACATAATTACTACAGTAAATTCAATCTTACAGCACTTGCGAACTGAATATCTAATACTAAACTGTAACATGCACCTGACCATTGTATGAAATTTGCGTAACTGACAAGTAAATAAATTATCACTCTTTTTCTTATTATTACATTACTATTATTATTTAATTTATCTCCTAGAATATAAAATCAATATATCTTTCTTACTAAATACCAACCAATGGCTATTGGATTTCTAGCAATTTGATTTCATGGTTCACTATTCACTAGCTATCAGCTAATACCTTAGTTTGACCATATATGGAGAAAACAAAACAATTGTTTCTTAAAACGGAAATAAATATTCAATTCCTCCTGTTTTACACTAAATTCCGTTCGGTTTACACACAATTAAAAAGAAAAAAAGTTTGTTTTAACTTGGTATTTAACAAAACAATTATTCTACTCACACTTGTTGGATATGAGATAATTATAGCCAACTCGGCGCTGCGGGCCTCTTTGGCTAGCTATCGCCTCATATCCGACGCGCGTTCGTGGAATAATTGTTAAATATTGTAGCATTAAAATAGTTGAAATGTTGATGTTCCAGTAAATGTGTTCATGCTACGGTACACTTTTGATGCTACCACAAACTTATTAATGATAAAGCAAAAACATGTGTTTGTTAATATTAAAGAAAACTTGTTGACTCTAATAACAGCAAACTTGCTGATTCTACAGTATACTTGTTGATACTAAAGTATACTTGTTGATATTAAAGTATACTTGTTGATACTAAAGTATACTTGTTGATACTAATTGGAAAGTATACTATCAGGATGTTTGTACCTTGGCCTTTGCGAGTTTTGACTTTGAGTCCTGCAGTGCTTCGGATTCTTGAGCCAGCTGCTGCACTCTTCCTTCCAGCTCTTGTATCACAACATTCTGAACACAATTGGTTAAAACAAAATACAACATCAGTCATATCGATAGAAATTCAACCTGGCACGACAAATCAAGTCAGGTAATCCCAGCTTTTATAATAATCCCCAGACACGTACCTGCACCAATTATAATAACAAAAAAATAAAGAGGGGTTAATGATATCCTTGACGTGCAACACAAAGAGTTAATAGGCTATATAAATGAACTGCCGTTATCACCATTGAATTGCCGTCCCTGTTGCCTCAAGTCTCTGATAATTATTGGTGGCTATACCAAGACTATCAACTTACCATTGCCGCTGCTTGCTGATTGTGTTCAATTTCCATTTTCTGTAGTCGCTGGTTCGTTTCATCCAGAAGCTCCTGGATGCTGTGTGTGTGCTGTTTTTGCATCTCAAACTTTTCTTGTTCAAACTCTGCCATTTTGTCATTCAGCTGCAGCATGAACAGAACTGATTTTTATCCAAGTCTTCAAAACTTTTAACTCATTGCATACTTTATTGAATATTACATTATAAGTCAAAACAAATGTACAGTCAAATGCTGGCCACCTTCACACAAGCAGGTTGCTAACTTCTTTGGAAACTGGTATGCAAACTTTGCAGTTACATTGAAAAGTTGTCAATCAACTTGAGAAGTTCAAAACGAACTGCCAAACATAGGAGTGGCTGAGGGTAGTTAAGTGGAGAAAGGTCAAGACGTCGACATACTCAGCCATTTGCACCACACTGACTTCAGTCATTATGTTTCTTAAAAGTTAATTTCTAACCTTCCATACGTATATTAGCCTGCCCGCAGACGCTTATTTTCCTTCTCGCTCTGAAGGAAAATAAGCGTCTGTGGGCAGGCTATACGTATGTACATACGTACGTACATACATACATACATACATACATACATGCAAGTTTTTGCAAATATGCATACAATACACTGAAATAAATTACCCCTCCTCAGAACAAGTGACAAACAATTTACAATATGTTTAAGGAAAAGGTCTTACATTCTTTTCGTAGTCATGTAATGCAGTCTCCCCTGTCTGCTCAGCTAATGCTTTCAGTTCTGCAATTTGTTTGTCCCTCTGTTCCTTTAGCATATTCGCCTCACGCACCATCTGAGCAGCTAAGGTAAAACCCATTGGAATATCAGTACATTTTTATTACTCGAAAGGTGCACGAAGTCGTGACCCAGCCATGAGTACATTAAGACTTGATTGCTATTCTCCTGACAGTCCTCTCTTGTTAGTGAGGAAATGTACTTGCTACAGGACGTAAGATAGTTTCTACTGAAATTGAACAACATGCATCAAGAAACCATATGTCTTGCTCCATACATAACTGCCACATTCTTGTTATGTCAGTATGGAGGAGGGATAATGTGAAACAGTTGAAGAACAATGGAACTTGACTGGACGTAACTAAGGCTTTCCTAACATTCAGCTTTGCCAGAGGTTACTTACTACATTGTAGTTAACAATAATCATAATAATAATAATAATAATAATAAAAACAATAACAATAACAATAACAATAACAATAACAATAACAATAACAATAACAATAACAATAACAATAACAATAACAACAATAACAACAATAACAATAACAATAACAATAACAATAACAATAACAATAACAATAACAACAATAACAATAACAACAATAACAATAACAATAACAATAACAACAATAACAACAATAACAATAACAATAACAATAACAATAATAACAATAACAACAATAACAATAACAATAATAACAATACTAATAATTAAGGAGCTTTACATTGTCAAAAATTAGGCTAAAATATAGAACTATCCAGTTAAATAAATTTATAATGAATTTAGTTGAGCAATGTGAGACAGGTCACGAATGGACTTCAGTGACACATGTTTAACACATTCCTAGCATTCCTTAATTCTAATTTGCCTGTGAAAGAGCTTACTACTTACAGGGCTTCAGATGTTTTCCACTGAAACATTAAAAGGGGCACCACGTTCCTAACATTCCTTTCTTGACAGTTGGGGCTGGGTTACTACTTACCAGTGTAAAACTGATACGAACCATGGCATTTTATTGACAAATCAATCCCACATTCCTCACATTCATGTTTTGACAGTGGAGTAGGTTATTTAATATTTATATGTTTCACTTTGGCCAACTTTAGTGGAAACTATTGTCAAGTCCCATAAGTAGGAAATTACTCCTTCAATGACATACCACAACAGAAATGTTAGGAATGTGGTACAAACATGTGTCAATCAAATTCCATAGTTTGTGAACTATTTCACATTGTGTTCAATCAACTCCAGTGGAAACTGTCTCAAGCATATTAACAAATCATCACTGGACTTCATTGATTCATAAAATTTTATGACATTCCTAACATTCCTCTTTGTCAATACTTTATAAAACTTTTCACTTGAGTTAAGGACATTTGGGTGGTGGGACTTGATTGATATAATAATTGACACATTTCTAGCATTCCTTATTTGTCAGTATGGGGAGCATTACTAGTTATGCTACGTTCACATTACGTATACTGGCAAGCTTGTTGTGCTGGCAAAAAAATCTACATGTATTTTCCACTGGAGCTCAACGTTGCTAAACATATAAAAAACTACCACCCAGACATGATCAATACCTTAGTCCAAACTAACATGTCTCTTTTGCCAGAAGGGGCAGTTACTGCAGGGCTTTTAAGCTAAAAAGGTACTGATAGTATCCAAGTGCTAGAGTTGAGCAATGTGAAAGTGTTAAAGAAGCTAACTGAGATGACACACAATGGCCACATTCTGAGCATTCGTCACTGGTAAATGGGAAGAGGTTATATTCTGGTTATTACTTCACTCTGTATTGGGATTTTGGTTTCTTTATAGACAGCTTACCTTTCCGTTCATGTTTCTTCACAGTTGTCTCCATCTCAGTAATTTTATTTCTATAATGAGACTTCACTTCCTCCAGTTCCATGTTTTTTCTATCAAGTATCTATAGTAACGAGATCATAAACAGTGTTACTATTTCTACTGGCAAATTGGTGTGCAAAAAATACAGTACCCATTTTTTTCATTCATATATCTAATACGTAAAAGTACTGTAATTCACCATTTTGGTGCAATAGTATTTGAATAAACCTTCTATTATTATTGCTTCACTGTGTCTGCAGCATCAAACAATGATTGAGTCCAATTCAGGAAATAAATGTGGCATTTCAATCTGTTACTGAAAAGACTAATAACGTAAACACTCTAATTAGCGCCCCTCTCTATTAAGCATCTATTCTCTATTAAGCACCTCCTCTAGAAGGCTAGAAAATAAATAAGCCCCCCGGGCACTTATTAGAGTGTTTATGGCATGTACACTCTCAATAAGGATTGGAGAAGCCAATTGAAAGTGGCTTATCAGAACCAGTATTTAACTTCAGTTTCTGTAGCATGAAGTGACTAGGAGTATTAGGAGGCTAGATCATTGTAGTTATGCCCCACCACATTTTGTCAGATGTTTCTCCCAACAATTTTCCAGGTATCCACTCTTACACCTGGAGAGGGGCAAAGAGTTAGTAAATATGTTACCCAAGGTTACTACAAAGTGACAGAGGTCAGGTTCAAACTCTTGACCATTTGGTAAACTAACTACCAATCAAATTCACATGGATGATTAGGAAATTCTGAACTAGATCTAGAAATAACAGTGCAAGTGCTGAGAGCAAATAATTAAACACTTGTCTAACACTTACCTTCTGTACAGCAACATCATGCTGCTGTTGCAGTTTTAACTTTTCTTCATGAAATTTTGCCTCTGCCATTTTCACTTTGAGCTCAATCTGCAAGATGAGAAAATGGTTTTCTTAAAACATTATCTGATCACATTCAGAAGGCAATATCTTGGCTATGCAGATATACAATTACTACAAAGTCGTACATGTATACCATGGTCGACCACTCTGGCTGAAGGTCAACCATGCTCACAGACCTATGTACAGTTTATCACGGGGTGAAACGCGGGCTGACCACGCGGATGTTGACGTCACTTAAAGTACCACCAACTGTACATGGTTGAACAAGTCTATACATATGACCGTACAGTGTCAAATGCAAAATCCTCTACTATCAGAATTACCTTCCCTCACATGTAAGTAAAAACTACCAGGTGCAAATACATAACACAGGTATGTGAGACATGTTAAACTTGTTAGTCCAGTGAGTACCTTCCAAGACAAACTGAGGCATCATAATATCTTAACATGTGGGCAGTACACTAGAAGTACACGTAACTGTTTCATATGTTTATATGGAAGTCATTCGGAATTACCTAATATTTACTATGGACAGTGTTATTTGATACCATAACCACTGAACCAAATCAAATTCTGAAAGCATATTTTTAGACTCTTGGATTTGTAACATTGTAATTTTTAAGATTTTATATGTTTAACCTTTCCTTGTAATAATTTTCTCAGGGCCCCAAGTTCAGATTTATAACTGTCACTCATGACTGACTGGGCCACCCTGGTTAAATATTGGTTTCATTCATTCATTCATAGCATAAGATGTAGTTACAAACCTCTCTATCATAAGATCGGTTCAGCACAGCTTCATCATGGTAAGTATTGCTTGCCGACATTGAACCTGTTTGAACAGAAATATAAAACAATTAAAACTGTACGTTTTACAACAGTGAATCATATTTGGTAATGTTGCATTCAATGATGGTAACTTTAGGCAGAATATCCTTGTTGTTGATGCATGTACTGACTACTAACATACAATTTTCTCTGATGTACAAAACAATACTGTACTCTGGGTATGGGTGGCTGGAATGGCAATAAAGTACAAGTGCTTCAATGCATTACTGTACCTCTTGGATTATGTGGCAAGAATCGATTTTGCGATGATTTTGACAACTGGAAAGAAAACAAGAAGCAAACGTAAGAACTTATGATCAATGGCAATAGCCCATTGCTGACTGTTTCTCCAATTCCCACAAACAAATCAAGGCTTAGTGTGATGATCGCAACAAATGTATGAAAACGTTGCACCAAGCCTCACCTTGTAATCAAGTTAATGTTCATGTAAAATATTCAGAAATGGGTTATTTGTGTTATTACATTTACATTACACAGTAAGAGTAATTACATTTGCCCCTCTGGGATCTGAAATGAGAACAAACTCATACTGGTAAAATAGCGTATAACATTTATTCATATGTTAGGCAACCTCACACATGCTATGTTCTACTTGATGTTAACCCTGTCTTACCCAGCACAGCCCCCAGGTGGGGGAGCATTGGGCCCCCTCATTAACTTTGTTACAATTATAAACCTAACAACACCAAGTTGGGTAGACTAACTAATTTTACAACTTAAAAGGTGTAAGGAATCTAACTTTAATTAGTACTTGTGGGTATGACATCACATATGACATCACATTTATTGTAGTTGAAGTTTTAAGTATTCTCTGAATGGAGTGAACTACCTACATGTAATCTCTCTAACATTACTGAACCTTTAACAATGCAAGGCAACTTACTGGCGAAGTGGAGGGATAGCCAGAATCTGTGTGTCGATATTCTTGGGAGAAGGATGCCTCTGATGGCATGGCATTAATGTACCGTCTACCAGGAGACAATTGCCCCCCACTATGTTCAGCTTCATCAGCAACATTGTCTTCGTTAGAATAAGTCAGTGGGTTTCTAGATTGGTAGTGCATACGTCTACCACTGCCATACCCAGCAATCTCATAAGGATTCCTTTCATCTTTACTTGACATACTGTAGGTTGCAGATCTCATGGTAGGAATATGGTTCCCACCACTGGAACTCGAGTCCAACTCCCTGGAAGACGTGTTCACAGGCATAAAAATGGAATTGCTTCTAACAACTTGTCACTAATAACCCTCAGCAATTATCTAGTAACTTATATCAATTTACAATACCACTATAAATAGTTTGATTGTGAAAACAAACTGATCGTCTACATCAAATATTCACAACAAATCACCAAATTCTTCCAAAGGTTTTAAAAGCAAATGGTACATATTGTGCCCAGAAAGAAGAATTCAATAATGGTCAACAATGTTGTGTTTGGGAATGAAAGAGTTAACCATTCATGGAGAGTTGACAGATTCCATCCCCAGTTACATAATCCTGGACACTGTAAAGCTTGGTCTTTCTCAACCTTGCATTTATTTGAACCCGACATTTATTCTAGGTCTGGTGTTTATTAAACAAAAATTCATTTAATGTTTTTGGCAACCTCATTTTCGGTCACTTCTTACCTCTTTTGATTCTAGTAAAGAGTCACAATCCAAAACCTTACATACCAGGTAATTGTATCATTGTTGTTCATACAGCATGTGCAACAACTGATTTACAGTTAAAGTTAAATGTTCTAAGTATGTACCGTATGGGCCTTTGGGGAACACTTGCTATGATGTCAGATACAACACTGCCTGCAAAGATGCGAAATGCTCATTAGAAGAATCAATGAATGGAGTCAATGATTAAATAAATATACTGTACACACAAACCTTTTGGTCATGCATGCATGGATTTTTTATGGCTTATTTCAAACATTAGTCTGTTGAGTCAAGTTCCTTGATAAGTTTCTGGGACTTGGGGGGGGTTACCAGCATTTCCATACATTGCCTACATGTATTATGGTAATTATTACTACAATTTATTATAGTACTAAGGTTTTCAGGCTTTTTCTCTGAAGCGGGATCTATTATTTCGGACATGTTTTAGTCCAGAAATTTCAGCTACACTCATTTGAACATTGTTTAGCTCAGAAATTTGAGCTACTCTCCAATCTCATTCCCAGAATCCACATTATTTTAGGTGTGCAGTGAGGAACGAAGGGCTCTGGGAGTATCCATAGGAAAGTCAGCAAACCAATAACTTTTGGCCCACCAGCACCTCACGTTTATACACATGTGCATGCACTGGTGCATGGAAGCTCCCAGCCCTTCATTCCTTGTTGCAGGCCTAAAAGAACATGGGCTCTGAGAATGAGATTGGCTACTCTCAAGTTATGAAGTACCGCATTAAAATAGAAAATTCAGCACTTTTGGGCCACTGATTATCTTGCAAAACTGGGTATCAAAAATGTGTGAAATGAGAATAATCTAAATTGGGGTCAGAAATTTGCAGTTGACATACATGTAGCATATCCCCCACTTTTTCAATCTCCTGCTTTCATCAGAGAAAAACTTCTTTTTTATAAATTCTGTTAGTACAAGTCTTTTACTTTGATTTCAAACTCTTGCTTTAAATTTGCAAAGTGAAATATGGAAGTATTCAAAACAGTAAATAAGATGCTATAATGATTACATAATTATATCTTATTATGTGATTGGCTAAGTATCAGCCCACAATCATGTTGAAAATATTAAATAGAAGTCAAATTAATACTAGTTACAAGGTTTTGACAATAAGTGCTTTCTGCAGATATTGAGCATGCATCTACTGACCAAACATCATATTGAACAGCAAATTTGAATTGATGTCAAAGGTTCTTTTTGTTGACAGTGTGACAGAAGCTATAAGAAAAGCCCCAAATTGCCCTAACATGGAAGCCTGAAAAAGATTGAAAGATGACACAGACCCAACAAAATCTGGAGGAGAACAGCAACAAAGGCTAAGACTAACCTAACTGAAGAAGCTTAGAAATCAGTAAATAAAGTGTCTTGCAGGGCCCGCAAAGCAGTTTTAAAAGTTGGGGGGGAGGGGGTCTGAGTAAAAGTGGGGGAATGAGCATCAAGAAAGACCAGAGTTTGCAAGCTCTCTCCATATAAATTTTTTTAAAAATAATGTGAGTGAAAAAGTGGGGGGCTAAGCCACCCCCCAGCCCCCAGCTAAGAAGTTACTAAGAAGGCCAGAATGCAGCAGTGAGAGCTGATTAAACACGAAGTTCTGGTACATGTATAAAAGTGGCCACCATGACCTGGCCTTTGACACTTCAGTTGTCATTTAACCTCTGTTGATTGAACTTCTCTGTCACAGCTCTGCAATATGTGATGCTCTGCATGAGTGCACCCTGACATATTCTATCATGAAATTCAACCAAAATCTTGAAAACAAGCATTCAAGAGAAAATAATCTATTATAAACACTTTTGGAAGTCATCACTAAGACATTAACTTCCTTCTGTCCACTTTTTTCTCATTTAAACTTATTTCAATACAAATGTAGCCTTACAAATTGTAGTATTCTAGTGCTTGCTTTCTTAACTATTCTGCACTTTTAAATTTCAAATTTTGAGTTTTAAGGAGAGAAAAGGGGAAGGGCTATCCTTTCTATATTAGACCATCTTGCTTAATTACTTTCTTCATTTTTAAAAAATAAATTATTCTCTCCAGCATAGTTGTCCATGGCAAAACATACGTCAGGAGAGACTACTGTTCAATGTTGAATCCTAATTCATTTTAGTATATAGCAGCAGAAAGTAGATGCAACTCACTTGAGGAACTGCCAAGATCTCTCACCCATTCTGGTGGTTCTCGACCAAAATTCTGTGAATGAAATAAATGCATTCATGGTATAAATTTTAAGAAATTAATCTTTGAGAGTTTTGATAATGTATACGTGTATTAGTATAATAGTACATACATGTATGGGTTTACATGAGAACAACTAACTTCTTCCTTACCTCTTCCAATCCTAACAGGTGAGTCTTTCTTGTTGAAGGTTCATCTAAGTATATTGACTGTAAATATACAATAAATGCATGATTGTAAATATCAACCACTAACTCATGTTTCCTAGCTTTTTCATTAGCCTGGGTGACAGAAGTTATCTCTTGCCAGGCTCCAACTGGCCACCTGGCTCAACAACTGTTGGTTGTTGTTTATATACACATGTATACCCACTAATACTACATTAAATAGACAAAAATACCAGTTATAACCCTGTTATAACTGCATGACGTTGTTGGCATTTGTTGACTCCCCCTTCTCCCTGTTGTAGGCCCATTGTTTAGGCAACAGATGACAATTCTGGTCATAAATTATCAAGAAAATTCAATGGTGTATGTGGTCCATCAATTTCTTTCTTTTCAACCTGTTTAATCTCATTCCCAGAGCCCTTGTTCTTTTGGGCCTGTGGGGCGGAATGAAGGGCTCTGGAATAAAGCATGAACCAGTGCATACACAAACCATGCTAGCAGGCCCACAGATAATTGAAATTTCTTATAAGGTACAGTAGTCCGCAGATCGTGGACTTGACTCAACCATAAGACAACACCAGATATATACATGTAGAAATATAGTGATTTTTAAAATAAATTATGAAATTTGAACATATTTTGCACACATTAGCATAAATTACTATGGCAAACATACTTTTGTGCTGCATGACATTTGAAGCTAAATGCTGAAAACAGATTCCAGAAAATTGTATAAAAAATATACTGAATTTTTGTATGATTGACAGCTGTCAATCTTCTTTTATATTTGACTGCAGTTACCACAACTCACCAAAATGAATTTGCTGCAGTTCTGAATTGAATTTCTGCTGGTTTGAATTCTTGAGCACAAAGCACTTTAGCAGCAGGAGCTTTTGTACATTTTCAATAGTTTTGTTTGAGGTCATGGGACCTTATTCAACCAATCAGAATGCAGGAAATGCCAAAAAATGGCAAATTTCAAAGGCCCATATCATTTGAATGGTTGAAGCTATCGAGCTGAAATTTTGGATTTGAATATTAGATTCTGTGATCTTCAATCAGTAGGTTTCGTGAGCAATTCTGAAAGAAAAAAATTTGCCAGACAAGTGCAAGTACATGTACCTTAATAGAGTAAATATGGTATAAGTATAAATACAAAAATAGAATAAACAGGAAAAAAGGGTATAGGACTATGACATACTAAGTAATACTGTACTAATGTAACACAAGTTACCATATAAGAAGGTAATGGCTGCAAGGCACCAGCTTCTGGTCTTCTGCTGAAGGGTTCTTCAATAACCCCACGTTTCAGCATATGTAGCAATAACTGACCATACAGATTGCGTGTCTTCCTGGACAGAGGAATGCAAGAATAATAATTAGGTTAAATTGCCGGTTGGTTCAGTTTACTTCTATTGAAGAGCTAGTAATTTATTATATATGGTAGGGGGTTTTAATTATTCAAAGCTGTAACAAAAGTAGAAGTGAACCTTCCCCCCTTCAACTAGTATCTTGCAGTTTTTGCTAGCCTCATCCCCAGGCATCCTCCTCATTGTTTGCTCTCCGCCTGGTCACCAAGCTTTTTCAATATGGCGGATGCTGCAGGCTTCGTCTCGGATGCCTGGCAGTAAGGTGCAAGTTAACTTGTATAGCGCGAATTACCTCGAATTTTTACATTTATTATACTAGAGCAACTAGGTCCTTTCTCGTAGTGGTTCAAATTTAAGCCGGTTTTATCAACTTTTGACGAAATCGTTCTCCTGCTTTGACAGATGCCGAGTTTGACTTTGTCTTTTAGTGCTTGT
>JANVCK010010015.1:0-13641 GCA_026546655.1 Epizoanthus illoricatus | reverse complement strand
TGACTGACTGACTGACTGACTGACTGACTGACTGACTGACTGACTGACTGACTGACTGACTGACTGACTGACTGACCCACCCACCAACCGACCAACTGACTGACCAGTGCACCAACCAGCTGACACATCAACCGACCAACTGACCAATCAGTTGACCAACCAATTAACCGACTGGTGGACCAACCAGCTGACAGACCGACTCACAGACAGACAGATAGACTGACTTACTGGCTTACTGACTGACTTACTGACTAACTGACTAACTGACTGACTAACTGACTGACTGACTGACTTTCTTACTTTCCTTCCTTGAGCAAATAACTTCACAATAAGCAAGACAAAGTAAAACCAAAGCAGTTACTAAGTTATGTCCATACTTTTAGACACCAACTCTGCTGGTGATAGATGAGCACATGCAGCATATGAACATTGAAAGCCTGTGTAACTAATGTGATTTTCTGTATGGTAACTTGTTTCTTGACACACTTCAGATCCTTCCATATTACCCAAGGGTGTTGAACCTTGGCCAGGCTCTTGAGAGGAGAGTGGACAAGATATGTGAGGAGGAAAAGGACAAGAGGCATGACCTGTATGCTCTTGCCATGGGGTGAGCAGCATTTTAGAATTGAAAATGGTGATATCATGTACCGTATCATTTGCAATTTACGACTTGAAAGTTCTTGATTAATTATGTGAATTTATGATCGTCGTTCTGTTAATTGCAAGTGCAACACAGCAAAAAAATATTTTAGCAAGTTGCTGTTTAGTATGTTACCTGATAATTAGTTGTCAGTAGAAAGACAAGTGGTTTATTAGCAGTATCTGTGTGTATTAGATTGGAGATTTATTAACTGATTCTCCTCCTTGTTCATATAATTACATATGCAGTTTAATGTCATTGAAATGAAATTGATTTGTGGAAGATCATGGAAAAGTGAAGAAGTTTTATTACAAAGTTTCTGTGGACACCTTGTGACATTTTTACCAAATTATCATAGAATAATGTCATTTGCTATTTAAGAAATAGAAAACATTTCCGTGTTTTCCATTGAGTTATAGTAGCACGAGTGCAAGTTTTGGAGAACAAGAAATAGATGTGGTACACATAGCATTAACCTAATGCGGAACTGTGTCTCGACCATAACCAAAATAGATTCAGACTGGTTGCCGAGACCTGTTTGGGCCCCCAAATGGATAGTACCTTGTTCTGAAACTATTTTTGAGTGGCAAAACAAAATAGTACAAGGAGGAACTTGGAGACTTGCCAATAATGATTTCTACTAACCCAGGCAACCTTCAATTTAATTATAAATTAGTTCTGTGAATTCATGCTTGCATTTAATTTTCAGGTATGCTGGCCAGCTTAAAGCAAAGAAACGTGAAATGGTGGCTGAGGGGGAATTTCACCTCAAGGAAAAGGTTTGTAGTTGTGTTAGATGTTGGCAGATAAAAAGAAATAAATATGGGAAATTACTGTGTTTAAAGCAGAGATCAGGAGCGGATGGCCCACATTGTACTAAGTTTGACCCAGTTCCTTATAGTTTGCAGGTGATGATAATGGAAGAACAACAAAAACATATAAGGGAATAAGTCAGAACATGTGTCTTCCCTAGGGAGTCACTTTTTCATGGTACATTTTCACACAAGTGGCACGCTATAGGTATATCTTGACCATCCTTATTCATGAGCCTTTAGTTGATGGGTGCATGCTGGAGACAAAGGTTTCTTTGTTCAGACTTTCAAAGGTGTTTGGAGTTGAACAAAGTTTGTTGATAAACATCACATCATCATCATCAGAATAGTAATAATGATGATAATAATAATAATAATAATAATAATAATAGTAATAATAATATTCTTACAAAACTCTCATCATCTCTAACTCACTATCATCTGTATTAACCAGACCAATCTTGTCTCCTCCGCAGGCAACTCAGAAGTAATTTCTGGCTATTTCCTTTCATTTTGTCTCCATCAGTATCATTCACCATCACTCACCATCACTTGCTATATCAGTTGCTCGATTGCTTATTTTCATTGCCCAAATTATCAGTAGAGTTGTCTGCAGAGGAGACTATAAGACCAATCATAGTTGTATAGGATAGTTGAAGGAAACCTGATACGGGAGCTCTCATGCTTGTTAGGGTCTTGTCAGATTGGGATTTTACAAATAGCCCCGAGGCTTTAGCTATTCTTGTGAAGTTTGAAACTACATTGATTTGTAATTGACAGAATAATACCGTGTTCAGACTAGACAGGAAACATGGTTATAACAAACATGTTTAGTACAAAGAACTTTCTCTGGTCACAAGTTGCTACATTTTTACAGGCTTACAGAATATTTAATTAATGATATATAACCAAAGCCAGTAGCTAATTCAAGTTTTGAGCCAGTCTGGACAATTTGAATACCAAAGTGTTTTGCAAACATGATTAGTATAAACATGTTTAGAGTCTAGTCTAAACAATCAGTACTACCAGATGTTTGTGTAGCACCAGCCACCTTAGTACCGGTAATATGATGCTTCAGGATATTTCAACATTAATTTTGTTTTTGTAGCCTTCAGCGCCTTCCAGTACTGCTTCAAGTCAAAATGATACAAATATCAAACAGGAGAAAGTGGTAAGCATTGTAACTTAATGATCATGAATGTATACTGTGATTTGCTATGAACTATAATCTTTCCAAGCAAGACATAGACACATAATTAGCTGCCAGGGAAATATAATTGAATATCATTATATGCAGTGTTTACTGATTGGGAATTGGTTATATATCACACTGTTCCTCAGGAAATCGTTGTCAGGAGTACAATCAGTACAGGTATAAAGTATTAGAGAGGCTAGACTCAATCCACACTTTATGTCACTCAAACAGAAAACTATGATAATTATATTCGTTTTATTCTATAAAGGAATCCCATCCAAATGCTGCTGTGAATTCAACAAATTCTCACTCTGAGTCCACAAGTAAGTGCAGCCGTGCTTCTAACTCAATTTACTGTAAAAATGTTTTACATGTCCCAAGTGGTAGATAAAACACACTTTTGTCAGTTTTAAAAGCCCTCCTCCATCCTATGATGCTTTTCAGGGGTTTTATTGTTTATACTGTAAAATTCCGAAAATAGAGAATTTTGCGTTTAAAAAATTGATAGCAAACCGGCTTTATTGCAATATGTAATAGGAAACCCTATTTCCCCACCCACTCGCAGCCCCCCCCCCATCATAGTAACGACAGGGACTTATCCAGTCTTCAAATGTTGAGGAGCGAAAACAAGCACCAAAGGTGCGAGCTCCTCGAGGGGTCTGGGACATGCTCCCCCACAAGATTTTGAAAATCAGGTTCCCAGATATGGTATTTCCAGTGTAAAATTTAGCCCCTCTGCCTGAATGCTGGCTACGCCTTTGAACGATAGAAAAAGTCCTGGATGCCCAGTAATCAATAAAATTCACTAAACCAGTACAAATCTAAAACAGATTGATTTGCTTGTATTCCAAGACAAATCCTTATATAAGCCCATGGACGTGTGGGCCTATTTTCAGGGTGGGCTTACATGTATTTTCAGAATTTTATGGTATCTTATCAATGCTACAGTGAAATTTTATTATTGTAGTCCATGCGAGATTTTACTGTTAGAAAAGGCACTTGTAGGTTGTTGTTAAAAACAACCAGAATTTTAGGGGTCCTAAAATGCATTTTTCGTCCTCAAAGCTCTGGATAGAAGATAATGGACTTATGTAAACTGGAAAACTGGATTTACCCTTTTCTTGTTTTTAATTTTGATTTGTTTTTGCGCTTCTTTGTTTCAGTTGGCTTCTTATTTATTTATTTTTATTATTTATTCCAATAGGATCTATCAAGAGTGAAGATGTGGCAAAAGCAAAAGCAACAAGTGTGTACAGTGGCTTGTTTATTGCAATTGTGTTCATTTTGTTACTCAGTGGTTAGATCATTCAACCATTTTTTTTCATTTGAACTTGATTTCTTCTCAGTTCTTTTCTTGCTGTATTGGAAAAAACATTTTCAAGACATTATACAGTTTATACTAATATCTTATTAAACGATTTTCTGTTTTATATGGGGATTTCTTTTTATGAGTCAGGCCGTATTTTGCGAGCCGTTATGGAAATGTTACACCAACCTTTTGCTCTGACGAAAGGCTAGCGCTCGAAACGTCAGCTGAGATCTTTCACCCTCATGGCGAAAAACATAACATATCAACTTTTAGTTGATCAATCCCATCATTACACCAACTGAGATTGTCCTATAGGTGGATGGCTACAATTATTTATCTCTTTAAGAGATATATTATCACTGTTTCTTACTGCAGTAAGCATCAAGAAGGAAGGTGACAGGTCCAAATCATCCAGGTTAGTTGTCAGTCATAACTGCTATATGGTGGTATCAGTAATAATGCAGCCGTATATAGTGCTATGCCTCAGCTTGTGATATGATGAGAAAGTAGAATGTGGGCTTTCTGCTATTGCTCCTGGTTGTAATGCTAACAAAATAACCCATTTGTTACTTTGTAAGAGCAGAGGTGCAGAAGAATATTTCCATAAAATATTTATGAAATTTTGACTTTTAGCATAAATGAGAAACTTTGTGAGATAATCCTGACTTGTTGTGGAATGCTTTAAGTATAGTACCACAAAATATCCCAAGCAGGAGTTGAGTTTTAGTAGACATGTGACTTGACATTGCTAGATATGTTGTGATTCCAACACGTTAGTCAAAGGCCCTGATGCACACATGAAGATGAATGAATGTATGTATGCATGATTGAACGAATGAATGTATGATTGATTGATTGAATGAATGAATGTATGATTGATTGAATGAATGAATGAACGAATAAATGAATGAATGTATGATTGATTGAATGAATGAATGTATGATTGAATGAATGAATGTATGATTGATTCATTGAATGAACGAATGAATGAGTGAATGAATGTATTATTGAATGAATGTATGATTGATTGACTGAATGAATGAATGTATGATTGATTAATTGAATGAATGAGTGAATGAATGAATGGAGGAATGAATGAGTGAGTGAATGAATGAATGAATGAATGAATGAATGAAAACTTTATTTGAGTGTCAAAGCGTGTAGCTGACATGAGACGTCTACTAATCAGGGACACATCTTTTCATTCTTGCCTGCAGGATCGCAGTCCTTTGTTCATTAACCAGAAAAGTGTCATAAAACTAGCACTGTAACTGTAACGGTACACGCAGCACTATAAGTAGTTTATTATCTGACTGCCACGTATATTTTGTTCTCACTAGTCCAAGCACAACAAAATCTGAATCATCGCAGGAAAAGTCTGCTGGTCGTAGTTCTGTAGGCTCATCTAGTGCCAGGCCATCTGGTACCAGTACACCAAAGCAAAATTCATCCGATTCACCAAGTCGAGGCTCAATGAGCAAGTAAGTATTGGGGCCAGTTTTCATTACTAAAGCCCTGCCACACAATAGCTGACTTTTTGTCAGGAGACCCACGATTTTTTGTCAGGTTAAAGGTTGGGCTGGTAGCCTACCACACACTGGGCGATTTTTTATCGGTAGTGCCCTGTTTTTTTTTGTCGGGGTTGAATTTGTCGTGCTGGTAGCCCATCACACACTAACCACTTTTTGTCGGGAGTCTGCCAATTTTTAATAGGAAATCTAAAAGCAACCCATTCTGTTCCCATTGGGTCCACCTCTTTGATAGAAAATCTAAATACAACCCACTCTGTTCCCATTGGGTCCACCTCTTTGATAGAAAATCTAAATACAACCCACTCTGTTCCCATTGGGTCCACCTCTTTGATAGGAAATCTAAATGCAACCCATTCTGTTCCCATTGGGTCCACCTCTTTGATAGGAAATCTAAATGCAACCCATTCTGTTCCCATTGGGTCCACCTCTTTGATAGGAAATCTAAATGCAACCCATTCTGTTCCCATTGGGTCCACCTCTTTGATAGAAAATCCAAATGCAACCCATTCTGTTCCCATTGGGTCCACCTCTTTGATAGAAAATCTAAATGCAACCCATTCTGTTTCCAATCTGTTCTCACCAGGTCCACCACCTCCAGCATCACAAAAGTATCATCCTCGTCTAACTCCAGCTCAGCTAAGGTTGTTAAGACAACAGGACAAACAACCTCGGCAAAGTCAGAGACAGCTGTGAGTGCAAGTGAAGCCGCAAGTGCAAGCAACAGGAAGAGTGCTGATGCAAGGTATAAGCTACACTGACTATGTTATAATAGGACTTTAAACTGTTAGTACAGAGACTCCAGCCCTGATAAGAATAGTTGGATCAGTTAATGATAATTCATTCTAATAGTATAAAACTAGCCTCCTCCAACAGGCAATTCATATAGTAACTTCCAAGACTTTCTGGCAATTTCCAGTAAGTAAACTGCAAGACTGACCTGAACGAGCCACCCAGCAGAGTGAGGCACGACTGAGGGACTGGGGACAAGAAAAGAAGAAATGGAAGCTCTCTTCTCTCCCTGCCATCCCCCTTCTGTTTTTTGTTTATGTCATTAGCACTCCTTCGCTATCATTTACCGTCACGCCCCATCATTCACTAATGAATCATGAGTCATGCTGGTCTGAGTCGATTTTTCGTACCGGTTTCATGTAACCAGATAAAAGGATTTGTATGGAGACCGATCTGAACTCGTACCAGTTTGAGTTCGTACCGGTCTCACGTAATCACCCTGTTAGTAATGTTGTATTTGTAACAAATGTTGCATACTGTATGAACTAAAATATTTGTAATAATAATGAATAAACATGTAGTAAACTGCTAACTAAAGTCTTGATAACAGTTTTCTTTCTTTTCTTTGTTTTTATCACAGTAAGTCGAAGCAAAAGGACAAAGAGAACGTTAAAGAAAAGGATTCTCAATTGGAGAAACAAAAAGAAAAGGAGAAAGAAAAAGGGAAAGACAAGGACACGGATAGACATGAAAAGCTTGAACAAAAATCGAATGCAAAAGAAAAGGAAAAGGAAAGAGAGAGTGACAAGGCACGAAGCAAGAGCAAAGAACAAGAAAAGGACAAGGAGAAAGAAAAAGAGAGAGAAAAAGAGAAAGTGAAGGAGAAGGAGAAAGTAAAAGAAAAGGAGAAACATAAAGAGAAAACTGATAAAGTGAAGGAAAAAGAGAAACACAGGGACAGGGATCGCGAGAAGGAAAAAGAAAAATCGAGTTACAAGGCAAAACATGGATCGCCATCAGTTAGTGATTCTTCAAGAGATGGGGAGTTCGAGAAAGGTAAGAATTTTAGCTTTTGCTTGATGTAGGTGTGCTAAGATTTGTGCCAAGCTAGCACACTGTAAATGCTCCATTAAAGAGCCACTCTCCAATCAACGCCCCCCATCTAAGCCCATCTAAGGCAGGAGTTTTGTAATAAACGCCCCTCTCTAATGAGCCCCCCACACACACATACACAAAACCAAGGTGTTGTGTAATGAACGCCTTCCATGAATATATAGGAACAATGCCGTGAAAAACAAAGCAGGACTCGAGTAACTGAAATAGCAGCTTTCTGTGCTGGTTTCGAGTAGAATCATGCATACCCAATTATAATAGACTGTTCTTCCACCAAACTTACATAACACAGGAAATAGCCGAAATTAGATCCCCAGAACCGGCCTTTCTGTCTCCTATTTGGAAACCCTGCCCCCCTTATCTATTCCCACTAACTCCTTGTTTTTCCTTCGTAGAGTCCAAGCGACGAAGACTTGATGGGTTTTCATCACCTTCATCTCAGGTAATAGTTTATGGTTGTCATGAGAGCTGAGTAATATCTGCCAGACACCAAGTTAAGTCAAGTTTTATTATGAATTATTGCAAACAGTGATTTACCTAGTCTGAGGAATACGTCAGTGATAGAAATGACATTCCATGCACAGAGATTACGTCTTAAGTACGTGAAGATTTGTAGCATATAATTTGAAGACATTTCAGAATAATTGTATTTAAAGTGGCAGTGTCAATCAAAATCACCGAAATTTCACATTTCCTATTTGCTATGAAAAATTGCCAGATAACATCAAATAAACAGTTTAATTTGAAAAAAAAGGTTTTACACACCCCAACTCAACAAGCGGTTTAGGCATAAAACGTTGGATGGTTCGGATGGAATTGGATTACAATTCATCAAATCTGATTTCGTACTGGGTTAGCCAGAAATCAAAACTACTATAATTATTAAATATTGTGTTAGAACTGCATTTAATGACTTGTTATGTATGTTAGCAGTTTCGCCTCTTTGGTCATTTTTGCAAAGTGTACTTCCTATTCCAAAACAGTAAAACCCAAATATAAATTATTTCTCGCCGTTTTTACGAAAATACGATAACAGTCAACCTTGACACTGCCCCTTAACATTTTCATATTTGCAGTTACCAAGGAAGCACAAGACACACCTTGTGTTGCAAGCAGACATTCACCAATTGCTTGGTGAATAATATATTAAAGTAACCTAAATGTTACTTTTCTTGAAAAGAAAGTAATATTACATAGGGATCATGTCATAACAAACATTTGGCATTAAACACAACATGACTCTAGATATATAAAATAGTAGTTTTAGGTTTGGTAAATGATGACCGTGGAGGAGTGATATAAGAGCTGGAAGATACCAGTTTTGCCTTCTCATATCAGGTTTTCAGAAACATAGGTTTTCCACTCAAATATGAATCTCTACAGCAAGTATGATCCGTGTTTATTTTCTCTACACAGGAGAGTTCTCCAGCTCACACGTACACACACGAAACCTCAGAGTCACACAGGGTTTGTATTTGTAATCCATCTTTGATTAGTTGTTAAATGTGTTTGTCCACTGAGGAGGATATTCTACGCTGTTTACAGTTTACAAATAAAAGATATACTCACCCACAGATTACACCCCAGATTAAGATTGATATAGTAAAACAAGACTAGCAATAAAACTAACAGGAACGGACAGTGCGAACATTTGGGCGGCGACACTTAGCTTATAAGTATGGATGTCGTCCTTGTCAAAAACGATATCCATTCTTCGAAAAAAGAGTAGCGTCAGTTTCTTGTCAAAAATAGGAAGAGATGCAGCTGACTTTATGTTGTCCGGAATGGCGTTCCATAAGTTGACAATGCGACTGAAGAAAGAGTCTGAAAGCTGAGGTTCGAGGAGTGATGTTTTGACCAAATGTTGGCGGTCAGTTGGGCTTATAATCGGGAGGGCTTAGAACCGGGGGGGGCTTTTAACCGGGATTTTATGGTGTCAAACTAAATTGCGCGGCGTTAGCTCTGTGAATAGAATTATCGGTTTTAAACTGCCAATCTGGATTATGGCATTACTAAAGTTTTATTTCGGAACGAAAGCGTTTTTCACCCAAGGTTCCCTTTAAATGAAGAAGGGTGGAGGGGTTTTCTCTGTTGCTCGCCAATGTATATTACTCAACAGAAGTATTAAGGAAGTGCTTGGTATTTCTTCTACTTGCGTTAATTTGCAGTCTCGTAGTGGTGTAGAAGGAAGAAGATCAAAAAGTGCAGAAAGAGAGCACGAAAGGGACAAAGACAAGGAACGCGACAAGGACAGGGACAAGTCATCCAAATCAGACAGGAAACGAGTTAGTGAACTTCACTTTTACTACTTACTAGTCTGTGAACAGCCTCTTCTAGTGAGCTTTGGGCGAGAAAAACGGGGCGAAGGAAAAAGTGGGAAGAAAGAACGTCACGAGAAGAGCCTGTTCACAGGCTATACTTTTACCGTGAATGCAGCTTGTGTCTACACCATGAAAATAGTATTGGTATTAAACGTTTTGTGCTCGCTTCCCTCAATAGTCGTTAGAAACAACGGAATTTAAAGAAGCCAAACGAAGAAGAGAGGAAAACGACAAGGGTGGGTATTGTGTTGTTCAGTTAATTTGTAAACTTTAAGGAACAATAATGTGCTGTGAAATAGACTGTAAGATTACAGTAGATCAACTGTTGCATTATCAAGGGACGTTCTGCTGGTATGTTTCGGACAATAAGTTTGTAAGCATAAGAACTGTGCAGTCTCGAGAATATATTATTTGTCTGCAGCTACTGTGAATATCAACCTGGACGAAGGAAATCAGTCAGTAGACTTCATTAGACTTATTAGAATATTCAGAGAGGGGAGGTGGGTTTGGGGGACCCCTGCAGAAAATTTGTAATATGGATTTGCATTTTTCTCAGTTAATGATAACGAAGGGGGAGGGGTGGCCCCCTTTCTCTCTCCTTTCCCCGCAAAATCCTCTCCTGTATAAATAGTATATGGAGCATTACTAAGCAAGGGTGTTGGCGGAGGGGGGGGGAGTAGGTGGATATGGTGCTACTGACTTCTATACTGTCACGGCTCACCCCCCAAGTTTTATTTCAGTCTTAGACAGGAACAAAGTATGATGTTGACACTTTTGACTTACCAATTTTGATTTTTTGCATTCAGAAACTGAACCTGTTAAGTCCTACCTAGCTGGAGATGTTAAAACCAAGAGTAAGACAGAGGTAGGATGATGATGATTATGTTGATGATGATGATGATGATGATTACGATTATTTTTTTATTATTATTATTATTATTATGGTGTTGATGATGATGGTGGTGGTGGTGGTGGTGACGATGATGGTGATGACGACGACGATGATGATGATAATGCTGGTGATATGTTGATGTATTTGTCATCTTTTGGGACAGCTCATAAGCGGGACTCATTGCCAAGCCAATCTTTAAATCCCCGTATATTGCCCTTCAGGAAAAAATACAAGGAAATGGCGGGCAGTGTCACGTGATCACCTGTCATCAGACGTGAGATATACATGTCATAGGCAGTCCCAGGTTTTGTCCATTGATATATGGGACTTAGATACCCTCCCCCCAGAATAATAAAACAATAGTTTTTCCATACATTTGTTCAGGTTTACCTTGCCTTAATGGAAATATTCTAGTGCGTGTTTTAATATTAATATATCTAAGCTAATTTTTAAGAACATGCATCATGGATTCTCAGTGACGCAGCTCGGGGTTGACAGTGCGCAAAGAGGTAGTTGCGTTGCGTTCGGATGCAGAACATGCTTGGTTCGTGACCCCTGAAAGAGCTATTTCCGTTTTGTTGACAACTTGAATGAATGATTAGTGCTTTATACGGGCTAATAACCTCATGCCACAAGGCCGGACAGACTATTTTAAAAGGAACAAGAACTGGCGCGGGCAGCAGCCCCGCCCAAGAAAGCACTGAAACATGCACGGATCCAAGTGGATTTTTGGAGGCAGAAGCCGTGAAAAGAAAGGGCCCTTATACCGACTTATATCCAATATGTTTAAATTAGCTTTTCGATGCTGCAAACCGTGTTTCATTTGAGCCAGGGACGTCAAGGTTATGGTGCTTTAAAGAGGCCAGTGTTTGTGGACAAAAACGTGCCGTTTTTAGCACTCGGTCCCAGCTCTCGTCATGCTTGTTCTTAAAAATCAGCTTAGATATAGTCAGATTTAAACTATTTTTTGTCAACAGGAGAAAGCTAAAGTGAAGCTAGTTCGCAAGTCTGCTGTAGATGTCTCAGCCACATCAAAGAAGGAGAAAGAGAAAGAACGAGAAAAGGAGAAAGAGAAAGAAAGGGAGAAAGAAAGGGAGAGAAAAGAGGAAAGGGAAAAGGAGAAAGAGTCCAAATCATCGAGCAGCAGTAAAAAGGTAAACATTAAGACAATTTTTAAGTAAGTCGAAAGAACAAGACATTTCCTAGTGAAGGTGGTGTGTTTTGTTTTTAATGTTTGGTAAATGTTATACATGTAGATTGTTCCTGAATACATAAGAGAAAATAAAGTCTCGGTTGGTTGATCGACTGATTTGTTGACTATCTGACTGGACTGACTAGTTTGAATGAATGAATAACTGGCTGGCTGGCTGGCTGATTGATTAATTGATTGATTGATTGATTGATGGACTGATTGATTGACCGATTAATTGCTTGGGTGATTAATTAACTGATTGATTGATTGGTTTATCGATTGATTGATTGACTGATGGATTGACTAAATAATTGACTAGTTGATTGATTAATTGATTGATTAATTGATTGATTGATTGATTGATTGATTGATTGATTATTGGACTCACCAACTGTTGGGCAGATTGACTGAGTGTCTAAGTTATTGATTGATTCATCTATCAATCGATTAATTAATTGATTGATTGTGCAGCACTCTGTTTTGGGGCTACGCTTTGTTAAACCTGCATGTGAGTCTTGTGTATCTTTCACAAGCGAATGACATGTTTATAGCACTTGACCGAAATGTAGTTTGGCCATTCAAAAGAGAGATCTTGATGAGGAGAAAGAGAGAAATGATTAACGCCGTTGGTTTTTGGATAACGTTTATTCCCTTATTTTGCAGGAAAGCAGTACTGGACAATACAGTCTTCTGACTGAGAGTTTGTCAGTGTTTTAGTTATATAATGCATTGTTGTCTGTGTCCACCTATCGACATTCATGGGAAAACAAAACAAACCAACAGCTAGAAATTTAATTTTAGAATGCTTTGCCTGTTCTTTGCAAAGCAAATGTTTTGATGGTGCTACCTTTGATTATCGAATGCAAGTTCAGTTGGGCTAATTCGCTGCCAAGAACTGACGATTTGTTTCCTTTTTATTACAGAAAGAAGCTAGATATTTGGAGTCAAAGGAGATTGAGAAAGAGGAGGAATCCAAAACACGGAAACAATATCCTTTCCAGCGATATGTTTGACCAACCTTCTACAGCCGTCATTACTTTTTTCCTCAAAGCTGATCTGACATGATCTCTTCAGTGATGTTTCCTGAAATTGTTCTGTCAAACTGTTTATTATTAACAAACAGTAGGTTACCGTATTTCCCTTATCAAGCCCCAGGGGACTTATTAGAATAGAGGTCTTTTGGCGGGGGGCTTAACAGAGGGAGGGGGCTGGAGGGGACTTATTAAATATTCAAAGTATGGATCAGTCAAAAGAGGGTGTTCACGTGACGTCGTCAAAACTCTAGAATCTAAACTACAGTATCGGTAAAGCTGTTCTTTTGACAAGATTCATACGTCGACATCAAAAGTATTTGAAAATTTAATGTCGATACGTTTCATTTTTCAGTTGTAGTATTTTAAATTTTATGACAGTCTAACTCAGCATATTTCCTAAATGTCATGAAAATCCCTATATTTTGGCAAATTAAAATTTTGTGTCTTGATAAAGCTTTAAAAGTGGTAACTAAAGTGTTTTTAAGTGAACCCAATCATTTTGAGTGGAAAAAAACACAGTTTTGTTTGTAGATTATATTTTTGGCCGCCAGCCGCCACATACAAATTATAGTAACTTTTTCGAATGTTATTTGTCTAATAGCTCGGTTATGAAGTACCCTGTTCCTCCAAATGTTCGGTCATTTGTATATTTTTACCTGCTCTGTACAGAACATTTAAAATATTGTTCTAATATCAGGGTTTTTCTTGGACACTTCTTTTTGTGTGAAAACTCTCTATACATGAAAAATATTCCTGAATGTTATTATTTCTTTGTTGGCAGTTCTTCTTGCACATTCCCCCTAGTGTTATTATCTTTTTCTGAAACATGCCTCCTTACTTCAATAAAGATTTTGCGGTGAGGAGGAGGGGGG
>JANVCK010010014.1:0-19350 GCA_026546655.1 Epizoanthus illoricatus | reverse complement strand
ATAGGAAGTTTTGTGGTTGAGTTAAACATCTCCAAAAGGGGGTTCGGCTTATATAAAGGTAATATGGAAAAAGTAACTTTATCTGCCTTGAAAACAGGGGTCAGTTTATACACCAGGATTTACGGTAACAATTTTTGGGGACTAGGGTCAAGCTTTGAAGACCTGAGGAGCACACATCTACAGACTGTCCAACCTACAGAGATTCAGAAATTGGGACTTTAACCATTGCAGGATATTTTGCAGGTGCCAAATGCATGAGCTTCGGGGGGGGGTCTGGAGGCATGTGCCCCCAGAAAATGTTAAAATCTAGATGACACTCTTGGACATCAATTTCGGTCAAATATGTTAGATAAATTGATTGTCATTTTACACTTGATTTCCATCAAAAACATTTCACATTTCTTGCAGTTTCCTATTACTATACCTTTGAGTTCATCTAGATGTCAGAGTTAAGTATTTTTTTTTTTTGTATGGCAGGTATTATGAGAATTAGCTCCACATATCTTCCTGAGCTTGTTGTTCATTGGAGCAGATCCTCAAAAGCAGGATTTTTCCTATCCCAATGCCATACCCATAAGGATTCGGGATTCTCAAGCAAAATCAGGATAATCCCAAAGAATCGGATTGGTTAGACACTCTGCACCTACTCACTCATTCTAGAGAATGTACCCCCCAGGCCTGATGGCAACCTACCTGATCATGCTGTTGTTTGAGGCCAGCAAGTTCCTCCTCAGCCTGTGCACAGAGGAGATAAAAAATTATTCTTCCTTGTAATAATTAATAAAGTCAGTTAACCTACCAAAACCAGCATGAAATAAAAACAACTTAGAATGTTTCCGGAAGTTTGTCCTGATGGACTTATGATGTACCATTCACCATCAAAGGATCTTGTTTCCAAACTCCTAAGAATAAATGATTTTATTGTGTGTATTCATACATGTACCTGCCCCTGATCAAAAATAACCCCTTTTTGTGACAAAACACAATTCTGAAAAATTCAATACACAAAAAACATTTTTATAAACTTTATTTTTAAACTTTTATGAGTTTGATAAACAATCTGGGTAGATTTTACCAGTTTCTAATTGACTATAATTATGAGGAAAAAGTCTGAATTTAGTCAAAATGTTTCTGGGCGGTTGACAGTACCTACACTAGGGACCACACTTGGATACTTTAGTAACAGGGAGGTCTAAAGGATTTTATTTCCTGTGAAATGTGTCCCCAGGGAACTGTTCAGGTCCAACAGAGAAATAATCAAATTCTTGGGATTGTTTGGAGTAATACAAAGTCATGGTGCATATGATATTTGGGGAGTAGATCAGCATGGCTCAAAATTGCGACCAATACAGTCGCATTTGCAACTAAAACTTGCCTCTGCAACTAAAACATCTGCACCAGTCGCATTCTTGCAACTGAACTTCACTTCAATTAAATTCTTTCCTTATTAGATTTTGCCTTTTGAATGATAGTTCAACAGTTCTGTTATAACTTTTTTATTTAAATTTGATCACTTATCAGAAAAATCCTCTCGTACTTTGCTTTCATTTAGCACTTTCCTTACATACTGTACGGTTCATACGTGATCAATGTGTTTTTCTTTGCATGTGCCTGGAATATTTGATAAATGAGTGAACCTAGAACTAGACTGTCACGTCACCATCAGGAGATCAAGATGGCGGAGATACATTTTGTAGCGTACAAGAATTATGAGATAATTTTCTCTTTAAAATCCTTTTCAGTTCTTGCCAGAATCAGGAAGGTAAAGGTATAAATTGTACCTCTTAAAAACCTAGAAGAAATCGAAATTCCAGGATTAAATTACTTTTGCATACTTGTAAGGCATTGGAGAAAATGCAGTGTGTTATCGATTGTAACCTGGGCACTGGATGGTATTAACTGTTCTGGAACACACAGCATTTGAAATCTCTAGACTACTGTTTGATTTGCTATATTTACTAACTTTCTAGCGACTGAAATTTTGAATTTGTGACTAAATATGTGAAAGTAGTCACCAAAAATTAATGCAACTTTGTTTTTTCTTAATTTTGAGTGATCGTTTGGGTTTAATGATTTTGCACATAGGGAATTATAATTATATCATACTTTGAACTTCCCTGTCATAAAAATGTTCAAGTGTAACCCTTGGAATATCTACCTTTGCAACATGGCTGGTTGCACTTGCAACCTCGGTTCTCTCAAATTCCCTCTCTTCTAGCAGAACCTTGATCTGATGCTCTCTGTCCTCCAATGCCTCCTGTGTGTTGATATGTGATAATTATCTTTATTATTTTTATTATTACACATTTCGTATAAAACAGTTTGGGATAATTTGTCAATTCATCAAAGAGAAATCTGGCTCTGATCAGCTCCATTATATTCTCAGTACAAAATTGCCCATAATTATTTGTATCAACATAGTAAGGAGAAGATAATTGTTGACAAACTGACCGGGGCTAAAATGGTTACAATCCCTCAATAACAGATGTTAATAACTGTGTCATTCTGAAGTATTTTACTTTGTGTCCTAGCCACAAATCCACAAATTATGAGGATAAGTCCTTTCTAGCTTTTACTACATGATTCTCAACTCCAGAATGAGCTGCCACATCAACTAACATGGCCAACTCTTTATTAACATTTAGGCATGGCCTTATAGTTATCATTTTATCAGATAGTTTTACACAATTATTTTTTTACTAAATTTGATCTTAATTCTTCACTATCACTAAATTACTTTTAAATTTGAATACATTTATTTAGTTGCTTTTATAAACTAGGTTTATTCTCTGTCTTAATTTTTTCACATAATTATTTATTCAAATTTTAAACAGTGTATTTGTGCACTTTTAAAACTGGTGCTCTAGAAAATGATGTATTACATGTATTACTAGTAGTACTAAGAGTTTAATATAGACCTATACTTCAATTAATGATAATTTTCTCAGCTTCTTACCTCTTTTATCTTATTAAGTCTATGTGGTAGAGCTTTAGACTTAGCTGCCTGTAAAGTATCAATTGTTTTAATAATTATTACTTTATGTCACTGGTAATGCATATTATCTTGTTTATGAGACAAAATAATGATTAATAATTATGCTGGTACTTTAATTAGTTTTATTTTAAAATATTTTCATTAGTTATCTATTACATTTATATAAGACTTAGCTGCCAATACATATTGTAGTTATAATTATTTTTATATTATTGACAATGTATAATATTATTTATTTATCTCATTTATGATATGAAAAGATTGATTATAGTAGCACACTAAATTATTTTATTATAATATTTCCGTATGTTAATAAGCAGTTTATTTATACATAATAATAAAATACAGCAGAGCTGATGTAGTTGTGTTTAAAATACTCCCTATGCACCCCAAGAAGCCCAATAAAGCCCCTAACCCAACCCCAACTATTTACAATCTTATATTAATCTATCTAAAATATTATATATGTGTATAATTAAAATGTAATTAATAATTATTATTTAATTGTATAATTAATTAATTAATAACCAGACATGATCTGTTATTTATGTTACATCAGGAGGTATCACTGAATAATTTGTTTACAATTTCTAAACTCATCAAAGTTAAACAAAGCATGACATCACTCCTGAGATTCTACAGAAATGTTCATTTCTAGTACCATGTTAGTTCCAGGCAAACAAAATAGCTGAGCTACAAATGTGTTTCCATTGTGAATACATGAAAAGTTGTATTAATACTGTAGTTATTCAGCTTTATAAATCAAACCCCCAAACTCAGATCTGGATTAGAAATAAAATCAGTGCAGAAAAAAATCTGGAAAACTTTCAGGTATAAACTGAGCACTAATTTTGGCGAGATATTTTCTTTACATAATTGTTTCAGGCAAAAAAAGACCACATAACATTGGTAAATAACAACAAAGTTTAACACTTATCTTCTTGCAAAGGAATTATTCAGCTGTACTATGATCAAGGTCATGTCTGTTCGATCTGTGTAATGCCCAAACTAGTTATTTTACAAGACTTAGAAATCCAAGTTGCTTTATGTTCTTACTGAAATTTAGTCTTATGTAACTTTATCTTCTCTTTGGCAATAACTATTTGCAGGTCCACTGCTAATTTTAGCTTTATTTAGATCTCTGACAAGTTCAATTCATGCTGCAACATTCTGATCGAGCAACAACAACCACCAGGCACTGTCCTGAATACTGGCAGGTTGGAGATTGGCACTAGTTCCCATGATGCAGTGTTCCTTGGAACTTTAACACTTGCACTGAGACAAATGTGGAAAGATGGAGAAAGTGGAGAAAATAGCTATCAAAACACCAATTTTTTTGAGACATTTATATGGAAATTGTATATTACTGTAACATTTAATAGCACATGCTAATAATTATATCAAGAGCTTGATTTGAGAAAAATAAATGTACAAGACTTGCAGTAAGTACTGTAAGAACGCACATGTCCTAGTTTAGCTTGTTTCATTTCCATATGTATAGTATACAATCATGTTGTTTGGTGAATTTGGGAGACTTATTGTTGAACAGGATTTGGAGACTGCAAAATTTTGTAAGAAAATGCTTTGGCTATAAGCCAAACTCCCAATATGCACGAAGTTTATAAGAATTACTGTTCATTATAATTGGAGAAAATGGCTTGGCTCATAGCAGAATAACTATAGTAGTTCATGCAATGACTTCAAATATGATAAAACATTCTAACAGGGTTCCCCCTGAAACAGAGGAATGAAATTCCATGACTTTTCTATGACCTTATATAATTTTCTATGACTTAAAAAAGTGCAAAAAGTAATAACTGCTGACAAAACCCCTCTTGATAACCACACAAAAGCAGTGTGCACACCCCAAAAAAGCCACCCATTTCTGGTTATTTTTGCCAAATTTATTTTGTTGTGACAACCATTTTAAAATTTTAAACAGCAAGAATATGTTTGGCAAAAAATCTGAAATTGCCCACTTTCAATATACGGTATTAAAATTCAGCCTGAAACAATAGACACCACTACCAGACTCTGTGGACTAAACAACAAACCCCACTGTTTATTCCCCAGAGCCTCGTACTGATGTCTATTGTTTCTGGTTAAATTTTAATATATCAAAAGTGGGCTATTCCACAACTTTTCCATGACCTAAGGCCATTTTGCTGAATTCTATGACTTTTCCAGGAAAAAGGCATTTTCAAATTCCATGACTATGGGAACCCTGGCTAAAGTTAGATCAAACATGCACAAGAGTTGATAAGAGTCCAAATTACTGTGTTCATTAAACACCACTTCTTGCCCACTTTCATTGACTCCTGTGCACTCTCATCGAATTTGAAATTCTTCACATTTTCTGAAGAATCAGTGACTTTTTTTTTCTTTATAATGTTTGATCAAAAGTTGAATGGCAGTTGTATGAGAGTCTATAAACCATTTTAGTTGACTCTGAATGACTCTTGTGCAAGTTTGATGAAACTCTTGTGAACTGTTATTAAATGTAAATTGGTTAAATGAACACCACAGTCGACAAGTCCCTTTGCTTGTTTGATCTGAGAAGTTGAATGAAAATTGTATACGAGTCTACTGAACCATTTTAGCCAACTCTGAAAGACTCTTGTACAAGTTTAATGAAACTCTTGTGCACTCTCATCAAATGTACACTTGGCCAAAGTTTCAGGAGAGTTAAGAAGTCTTTTTGCTTGTTTGATCCAAAAAGTTGAATAATTTTGGTCAAATCTGATCAACTCTTGTGCAAGTAAAAAAATGAAATAAAAACTGCATAACTCTCACATAACTCTCATCCCTCAACACTTATCAATTATTGTGCTCATTTGCTCAGTCCTTTAGAACTGAAAATCAGTACCAACAAGTTTCTACAGGTCAGATGCATGGAACTGACAACTAGATTGACTGGTTACCTGCAGTGCAACAACAGGAGAGCTAACTTGGCTGGACAAGGGTACACTGGGTTTCCTCTCAACAGCTGCTGGAGTTTCTTCATCTGGTGTTGACACTGCCTGAAGATAGGAAAATACCACACAAAGAGTAAGATAAACTAACTACTGGATTTATTTCCAGTGCACACACTAGTAAACACTGCTCATGTCAAGCTGGAGGCTGAAGGTTATATACCAAATGTGTTATTACATATTAAGGACTCCCTAGTTAACCCCGTAGGTACTGCATCTGGTCAGTAACAATGCCTTCCAAGCAGGGTACTACTGTTATTCGCCACTCCAGAAACTACAAAAGGACTGGGACCCGTCCACCCAAATGATCCCAGAAAGCAATGCTGCAAATGCTAATTTTGAATGAAAGAACAAAACAGAATCATTAGCCTGTATGAAGTGTGGCATGATTCACACAATGCATTTCCTAATTGCATCATTTCTTAGATGAGATAAACTAACACACATTGTGCTGACAGGTCCCAGTCCTCTTGTAGTTTCTGGAGTGGCTAATTATGTCGCTACGTTTCAAATATGAGTGTTGCATCCAAAAACACAGATAACTGTCGTTATCACTTTTTATTGATTCTTAAATGAAATCTTGATGTCGCTGTCATGCCTTAAGCTGGCCTCACACACTGCGTTTTTGTCGCAGAACTTTCTACGATCTATTGTCTTAAACTTTCCATAACAATTGACTCAATTACAATATCAGTCTGGCGTAAAAAGTTCTGCAACAAAAACACTGCATGTGAGGCCAGCTTTACAGTAAGCTCATGTCACATGTTGCAGATTTGCAAGAAGTATGACCTCAGCTCTTTTTGAGGCCATTTTGCCTTTTGCGTAAGCCAATCAGAAGGTTACAGTAATCAAAGGGTCATACATGGACATGTACATTCAATTCCTATCAGTGACTCAGAATTTCTTTTCACTTTCACATGTTCAACTACTGGCTCAAAAATCCAAACATGGTGCTCCCTGCATTATGCAACTATCTTTAGATATGTAAACACATCCAGACTTGCCATGCATGAACAACTCAGTCATCAGCGATATAGACTTGACAGCTTTGTAACAGTTATTCATCTGCTATTTTTGAAGCAGTCTTCAGGATGCTGTTGGGAGTTACAGTTCAACTGAGGGTGTTCCCTTTGATGAAAAAACAGTGAATAGTATCCTCTCACCTGTGGCTTGACAGTTGGTTTAAATGACAGTGATGTGTTACTATGCGTGGACCCAAGTGAGTTAACTGAGCTGCCACTCCCAAATACTTCAGTGGAATTCTTTAGTTCATCCTGTACTAACTGCTGTGGTCCGGGTTGAGTTGGTGGTGGTGGTGGAGTTGGCGTTGGCAGCTGTGCTGTTACTGCAGCGCCTGCTGGTTTGGGTTGCTTGACAGCTTTTGTAATTTTATGCGGTGGTGCAAAAAGTCCATAATTGGCTTGGCATGAGAAATATCTGAGTGCAAATAATATATGCAAGTGGTCAGTTACTGAAGTGCAAATTAATATAATAGGGAACCACAACACCATGATGATGGGTTATGAAATTCTACTTTGCTTCCTTGTCACCCTTGACATTATTGAATCTTTCATTTACCGTTTATGTTTTTGTACATGAAGTTTATGAATATCATGAACAATAATTGTTAGTAACAAGTCCAAATGAATTACAATTCTTTGTGATTTCTAGAGGGAAAATGGGACTGCTTGCAGTCTAATATTTGCCTTGTAAACACTTTGATTACACCAAGAATCACCACGTTTACAAAAATTGTGTAAAAATGTATAATTATTTATTTAGTTCAACACTGCACTGATGGCATACAACATAACATGGTTGACAGTCAGAGAAATGTGCATGCTGCTGCAGGAACCACAGGCCAGTTAAAAGTGTGGGTTCACAAATGAGACTGTTTATTCATCTATCACAAGTGATCACACATTTTAAGGAAAATCTCTCATAACAGAAGTAATGAACTAATTTTTCTTCCATTGTGAGTGAATGAGTGGTTGTCCCGTCAGACAACTCCCCTAAGGTTTGGGGGAAACGTTTATTTGTCTGTTCGAAATTCTACTTGCCTTAGTCAAATGGACAATCACTAATATCAAACAGTGCATAAAACACACATACATGGATAAACAAACACACATTTCAGTCTCAGCCTAACACTTTACAATTTGGAGTACCAGATAAAAAATTGCTTGTGAATAAATTCTGACTAGCATAATCAACCAAAATCTCAGCAGTACTGGCAATAAAATGTAGGTGATATATGTACTGTTTTGGCATCTAAGGCACTGTGTTAACCTGTTGATCAGTTCAATGCATTCCCCTCTATGGTAATTCTTATAAGTTTTGGCTGCACACTGCACATGCATGATTATGGGTGGATAGCACAGACTGATATGAGCTCCCATGTATAGCACTAGCAAGAATATTGCTAGACTAGTGAGAAACTTGCTAGTAGCAACACTATGGATTCTTGGGATTATCATTAGCATTTTTGCTAGTAGCTAGAAGCTATAGTTAAGCAATATAAAACTGCTGCGAGTGTCTATAAACTGTGATATAAACATGCCAGCAGTTGTACAGCATGAGAGAAGTTTAAGAGGAACATGAGGTAAAGCTGAGTGTTCCTCTTGCTTCTCAAGTGCTCTACAACTGCCGAAGTGTTTATATCACAGTTTATAGACACAAGCGGCCATTTAAAATTGCTTTTATAAAATAGAAATAAGGCGAAAATAAAATGAGTGTCCCTATCCTCTGATATAAACACTCATTTTTCCATCCAATGAGAGTGCGCGTTATATCTACTCTATTTTAAAACCGTCTATAACAACCATCTGACAGAATTATAAGACATGGGTTTCCTGTATAGTTTCTAACTTTGTCTATCGGTATTCACTTTATACAGAAGCAAAATGTTAAGTGTGAAACTTTAAAACAGTACAGATATAATTTGGACTGCAGTTTCATGATAACCAGATGTTATGTTCAAGTAAGTACTTGAAAGTTTGTGACAACACACTGGACTTCCAGTAACTCGAATATTGATTGGTGTGGCTATCGACATTGTGTTGCAATTATTTGGTATGTTTTGACAGCTTGGGTTTGTAATGCTGTCAACTATTAAAAATGCAGAGATCCAGAAAAGCTTCTTGCTTCAACTACGTTAAGAATAGACAAGTGGACATTATTAAGAATGTAAATTTGATCAAGTAATAGTCAATACAATTTATTCTTCTCTGTCGGGATCAGTGTGGCGCACCAATTACCACGTTTGTCATGTTTATAAAATCATTCTTTGCTTGTGTGGGAACTAAATGCATTTTTAATTTACATAGAAGTTTATATTAAAAACACAGCTGCACACTTTGAAGGTATTATCAAACTGGCACATCCACATTACAGAGTCACATTGCTAGCCACAATGAGGACAGTCTTCAGCAAGTCATTAATTAATAATTATTGTATTATTTACTGCTTCTATTGATATGGACTTACCATTAAAAATTGGACACAATCAAAAAACTGGACACAATCAAAACATTAAAAGAGGGCAATAAAACCTTTTTCCAGTTTATGACTGAAATCAGAGGGAACAGCATTTGGGAATATACATACTGAATTTTAACTTTGGGAATTTTATTCTCAGAACACACAAACAAATTAAATTAACCACTTGCTAGATGATAAAAAATTTATTATTAAGCTTGAAAGAAATGGAGATACTGTATAATAGGTAATTATTTGTGGGCTTGAAAAATATAATATATCTGCTCTTTCTAAGTTCCAACATATTGCAAGTGGATTTCACACCTGATAAAATCTGAGTAGTTTATAATCCAACCGGAAGACAGAACTCGACAACTTTTAAATAGATGTTGGCATTAAGACTAAGGATATAAAACTATCGTGTTTATATAAGATATTCTTGAAACGTTTTTATTCAACATGCCTTTCTCACACATTTTAAAATCAATATAGACATAACAGACCTGAGTTACTAATACTGTGTCCATCATGCAAGGTCATCGTTGTGATAATTTCCGGTATATTTATCTTAGTTGCAAGGTCGCTATTTTCAGTTTATCAATTACTGGTGCGCCCGAAATAAATTACTACAATACAGTTTTTATTTTTATATAATTCAAAAGGTCACGAGAACAAAAAGATTACTCAGAATTTAAATCAAGTGATAAAAATGTAGAAAACATGAAAGCTGCACACAATTTCACACAACTAGTACGGTACTATGGCAAAATATTATATAAACTCTAACATAAAAAACATTAAAATTTAATTGCTTAAAAGTCGGGGGCTATGTTAGTGTGTATTTAAGAAATAAATCTGTATCAGAGTATATATACATACAAAAAGCCTAAACAATGAAGAGCTAGGCGTATCAACTATCAGTTATGATATGTTTTATTGTGATTAATATCAACCATAGAGCATATATTTTGTCTGAAAATATTGCCCATCTGAAACACATTCCTACCTTTTGCCGGCCACTGCGCCATCGTTTTTGCCCAAAGGTTCATCAAGTTCAATACCTGCCCACTCTCCTTTCGCAAAATCTGTTTCTCCAAGATATTTCAAACTGCCAGTTTTAGTCCCACTCACAATCACTCGATCACCAAGTTTTAAGCCGTGGCTTTGCTTCGGCGAAGTAGTTTCTTTATTTGACGAAATAGATTTGTCCGCTGCTGCTGTTCCTGGAAGTCTCGTAAGTTTTTCTAGTTTCGTGAAAATACCCCGCAGTTGCTCACAGGTAAAATATCTTACCCCTGCCACTGATCCATCATTTTTCCCAATAGGTTCATCTAAAACCACACCAGCCCACTTGCCTTTAGCAAACTGTGGTTCTCCTATATAGGCAAGAACTCCAGGTTTTGTACCGCTTACCAAAACACGATCCCCAATCTTAAAATTTGAAGTTGTATCGGCCGTGGAAGTCGGAGTAGTTGCCTCCGAGCCGCGTCGTTTGATCGCAGTCAAAGAAGACTCTCTCTTGGTTCCCAACTGACCTCCACTGCCTCCACTACGCAAACTTGAACTGGAATTTTCTCTACTGTAAGATATTCTCGACTGTGATCCTTCCCGCTGCACACGTGGCGTAGTTGGGCCTGAGGTGGACGAACGTGACGATGGAATTTTGGCTTTTTCACTGCCATTTGCAGCCACGGACCCTCTCTTAACTGGCGAAGTATCGGTACTAGAAGATGACAAACTTCCTCTGGGGTTTACAGTTTTTACCTGACCTGAAGGAGAAGCCGTTTTAGAAGCTGGTGTTCCTCTAGGTTTTACGACAGAGCTTGTCGCGGTTCCCCCTGTCGTTCCTCCACCACCTTGGATTGGTTTCACGATTTTGCTCGGTGCTTTCAGCCGCGAGCCGGGCGGCGGAATCTGACTCATTCTTGTTCGGAATCTAACTAGGTTAGTCTTTCTTAGTTTAGGTGTTAAAGTATTCAATCCTGAAAAAAGGAAATAAATCAACTTTAACCGCACATCTCATGAAAACAGCTTCCTTCCCCATCAACTCCAAAACATCTTCGCCTCTCAATCCAATATGGCGCCTCCGTGATATCATTTGCATAACATTCATACCCAGCTTTCCCTCTGCCTTTTTTCTCATGGTGGGCATGGGGATTGGCATGGGGTACTATTTTCCTAACCGTACCCGGACCAGAATCTCGCAAAACTTTTCAGCTTTTGCTGGTTTTCACTCAATCCCCAAAGATTAAAAAGACAAAGGGCATGGTAGCCATGTTTGTGTCCAGAACAAAAGAAAGTAGTTACGTGTAACAACTTTCGCTAAATTCAGTAGCCACTAAAACTGATTCTCTCTTGATTCTATAGATATCAGGGGCAAAAATACGTGTGATTTTTTTAAAATCAAATACTTCAAACCGAGTGCGGTTGGGGCTATAGAATTAGACTATTAGCGCTAGCGCAGACGAAACGACACTAATTACTCACGGATACGGAATTAAAAAATACTACGTCCATCCATTTGTATGTTTTTACTGCTTGCATTTTTTTCAGAGTAGCGAGCAAAACAATTGTCGTTATAATCATGGTCATTACCATGCATAACATATATTTCAAATATATATGATTTTAAATTTGTATTTTATATAGCATCGAATCCACGTAAATTCCCAATTCAGGTCACTTTATATTTAACTGTAGTCACATCATTAGAAACGCAAAATTTTATTCTCCCTCGGGGTAAAACGGATCCTTCCAAACTGCAAAAGTCAAATCCTGCAAAACCCTTAAAATTTCAAATCCTCAAAGTAAAACTCTCGCAAAAATAGATTTCATTCTATGCCGTAGTATAGTTATTTTAGGTTTTCCCTGCCTAAACAATCTCAGTATACAAGTTCGGCCGTCATCGTGAACTCGCACAACTCGGTGGTGCGCAAAGAACTCTGGCCAAATTAGTCAATTTGCATGACTGTCTGTCGCTCGTCGTGAATCTCGATTTTTCGCAGTATCCTGAAGATTAGTGTCACTGCCTCGATCCACTCAAGGCAATTAAACAAGTGTTGCACGATAAACAGTTCGTCCCTACACACTATTTTAAAATTCCACGTGACCAGTCTTCCATCTAACTGAAAAGGGGAATTACCAAATCAATCATTTTTGGCTTGTTTATGCATGCATTCAATTTCCCTGTATATTTTACAAGTCCGTGTCACGTAAATTGTGTTTTTGCCAGCTTCAATCTTGCAGACTAGTTTTTTCAAAATTTTTTCTCCTCCACAGTCATATCAAATGGCCAGGCCCCAAGTTCAGTTGATAATTGATTTACGAATATAAATGGGCTTCAGGGGCGCCTGGAGTAGGTTTAGACTTGCTGAGGGCTGCATTCTCCACATTGGTTCACAAAGGATATCCGTTGCCTTCGAAACATGAACGGAATAAGTCGAACAAGGACAATGGAATAAATAAACCTCTTCAGTTGTGTAATGGGACCGATCAACTAAAAGTGAAAACTACGTTGATATGTTATGTCAGGCCTGTAGCTGGGTTGTCTTTAGAGGGGTTCGTTTGTGGAAGCCCGTAGCTCTTAAAGAGTGTAATGTCTCATATGTCACTCTAATGTTATGTAACTTATAGTCCCAAGGGTGTTTATTTGTGGAAGCCCATAGCTCCTACAGAGTATAATGTCTACACATGTCACTCTAATGTTCTGTAACTTGGAGTCCCAGGGGGCCTGTATGTTTTGCGCCATGAGGGTGGATCGAATATTCGAGCTGACGTTTAGAACGCTAGCTCTTCCTCAGAGCAAAAGAGGGTATTTTTGGTGAATTTTGGGTTTGTATATTGTGTTTGGATGGTTTATGCAGATAGGAATCGAAGTAACGCCATTGGTTAAAATTATTTTCGAAATGTGATTTGGTAAGAAAAATCTGTTGAAGTCACGGAAAAGAAAAGTGTTTGTTTATTCCATTGAGGTCGCTAGAGTTCTAGCAAGTTTGAAAATAAAGTTTTATTCTTTGCGTTTACGAGTGTTATTACTGCCATGGTGTCAGTAGAGCAATTAAATCCCACAAACAGTCATATGGATGGACGAGTGGCCTGGAAGACTAAAATACCTGGCTACTGGTTTTGCACCAAATATTTACTGTTGTTTATCAGTAATGTTCTCGAAATCGATCTCCCAGTCTTCCCCCGGTTTCTCTAATGATATACCTTACGTAATATAAAGTTCGTTGCAATGGCCGAAGGTGATTCAGCAAAAATCATTAGAAGAATTGCAATCAAAACGGTACCTAAATTTGAGAGTTTCTTGATATGAAGATACGGTTTTTTGATGGACGGACAGGTAGTTAGGGACTCGGGAGTCATGATTATTATTTATGGCCTGGGGGTCGGGGGGTAGGAGGATTTTAGGAGGGGTTCAATCAAAATTTACCGAGCAAAAGGGGGTATCGCTCATTTCAAGTAGCTATAAAGAGGGGTGTACAAGGAAACGATTAAAACAATCCCCTTAACTTTCAAAACAATTTCATTTCATCCCTCAACGGTATCAGAAAGCCGAGAACTCTCCTCAACTTTCTGGAAATGCATCGCAAAGAGCTCGATTGTAAAAAATCTTCCCGTGGAAGCATGCGCCCGGACCCCTTAAAGCTTGCTCCTACGGACCTTGTAAATCATCTTTCTATTGAACACCCCCCTTAAAAATGTCATGGTGACGTCACCTGTTAGATTTTAGATGTTCCTTTCCATTATCACAGGAAATCTAAACAACCCAGATTTTAGGAATCCGGATTTGGATATTTGTACAAAAGGAATGTACCCCAAATTTAGAAATGTAGAACCTCGAGGGCAACCGAAATCAAATGCACAACCAGAATGCACCACTACGTGTGCTTAAAATTAAAAGTGAATATCTCAGTTGGCAGTTGATGTCAGTAAGTTACCCCACTCAATAATATGTCTGATTTACAAGTGTTTTAGCTGCAGAGCTTTAGCGCCAACATTACGAGACATGTTACAGCGCAAAACAGAGAGTAAAATTCCGCGCCCTAGTTAAACAGTTGTCATGTGACCTGTTAGAGTATTGTTCAGTTACGAAATTGTTATGGTATATATATCCGGAATATATCGTTCACAAGGAGCATTTGCAAACATAGCATGGAAGAAAAGATGTTTTGATCTGAAATTATTGAGCGACAATCTCACGGAATCGTGCAACGAAATAACCAAAGCGTAATCTACTTCGGTTGGAAACAAAATGTTCCGAGTTTCGAGTGATTGAGGATCACCCATGTTTTCAGCTCCCTTAATAGCATTAAACTCTTGCATATATGTGGTTAAAAAACAGACTCTTACCTGATTTCACCATGTTCAACGGACGATTTGTCGGTCAAGAGCGAAAAACAACTTGTTTTGCTGTGACCAGTCAGTTCCTCCTCTAGTCTCTGTTCCCAAGATTTTTGACCCAGTCGACGATACTCCAATGGAGGTCGGTTTGATTAGCAAGCTTCGTATCGGGTTATTCGGAGACTAGTAAATAAAGTAGTAATATACGCAGTAGGTCGACAAGCGTCGGTAAGCATCAGCAAGTCATATACGGCGGACATGCCAGTAATTTGAAGGGGCGGGGAAGGGGAAATTTAAGATTTTCTAAGCAAATTATCATATTTCCACTCTTTTTTAAAAAAGCCCCTTGGGGCTTACTTAATACAAGTTAGGACCTTGGTAGGGGGACCTTATTAGAACAGGGGGCCCTGATAAAAGGAGGAAAAAAGAAACGCCCCCCTCCCTTTCACTAAAGTAGATGACATCCTATCGCAAACAGACAAAAAAAGGTTTGTGTGGTATTTTGCAGTGTGGTTTACATATGTTGTGGTCGTTTTGTTGGGTTTGCTTGTTTTAGAAATTAGAAATAAACGCCTCTTCAATAAATGCCCCCTAAAAGTGCAGAAATTAAATAAACAACCAGAGTGTTCATTCAGGAAAATACCGTATATATGAAAAAATAATACTGGCTGTTATCTATTTTCAATCAATACTGAACATTCTTTCACAGTCACATACCAACAAAGCGTAGTGTGCATGATCAATAAAATCAATGATACAACTGAAAACTTTTTCCGGCTGCCACATGCCATACTACTTTTAAAATAGATTTTTGCGGCGGGGGATGGGGGTGGGGATAATAGGGTGTGGGGAGGCTTATAAAATCAGTTTAGTGCTTTTGGATGGGAGCTAAATATAGACTAATAGAGAATTACTATATCAACAACCCTAAACACACCGCGCGCGCGCTCGCACACACACACACACAAACATATTTGTATGACTACCAATCAACAGTGTTCCTAAAATACAGATCCTCTCCTTTGAGCATCGAAATATTTTTCTGTCTTTCCACTTATTTGGCCATCCCTAGCCTCCTACCCTAAATAATAACAAGTTCCTATCGACCATTTTCGTATTGACCATAATGCTTTGCGGTTTGTTGTTTTTTGCGGGGGTAATACAATGAGAAATGGTAAATAGTGTTTTCTCAGGAGAGATGAGAATTATATGAAATGGACAACTATCCCCCAAGAATCAGGATGCATTTTGGTTAATACAAAAATAAAGGATGTTATTAATGGCTGGATATTTACATACAGGTCGTTTCTTGAACTAGCTGCAGATATCGGCGATCAGATCACATGGCTCGCGGCCATCGCGTTGTTGAGGCGGATGTGGCCTTATTACTTATAATTTAAAAGCCTGGAACATACTGACAAATTAGGAATTACAAATTTAAAAAATGATTCTATTCTTAGCATTTATCAATTTCGGGTAATCGGATATATAATGAGAAAATATTGAATTAAGTACATGCCAGGCCACTGCCATAACCTGCGCGCACAATATCGTGCAGTAAGTGTTAGTTACGATCAACTCGTTAGAAGTTGTCATGTTTTCTTCGCTCAAGCTCTTACCTTGTACACGCTTTTATTTTATAAAAAACAAACTTCACAAGAACACTGAGGCTCAAGTTTGGCAACATTTTAAGAACAACCTATAAACACTCTATAAACATTCCGAGGCTCACTGTTAGATTGTTTTTTCAGTATGGTTCTGAACCTGTATGTTTCAGATTAATTATTGAAATTCCTCATAGTTTTTTTTGCCATAAATGCATCTTCAGTTTTGAAATTCCTTGACACGAGCTACAGGCAAGAAAATACACGACAGCACACTAACTTTGGTACAGCCCTTTGTAACATGTACCGTTTTGATTCAGTTTGTTTTTCAAACTACAACAATTTTCTTATGTATATAAATAACGACAATTTAAGAGCAATTTGAGGCTACATTTGAAAATTATTAACAATGAGCCTCGGCCAAAATAATTATCTAGTACGTATAAAAAAGAAAAGCGCGTATATACTGTTGTTCGAAATATGGGTCAGTACGATCTGCGGATTGAGATATGTGGACTGGATAAAACCTAACCCTAACCTAACACTAAGATTTTACTCAGTCCGCAGATCTCAGCACGCAGCTGATTATACTGACCTTGGAAATATGCGCTAAAGCTGTCCTTTTACGATATTGTACTAACCTTGCATTTTTTAACATCATTTCAAAGTGTCAGTCTTTTAGTCAGGTTACAGTCTAATCTTATTCATCATTCTCATCACAATCAATGTCCTTTTTTTAAAGTACCGTACTTTTCCGGCCAATAAACACCCTGGACGTTTGTTGCGTCTATTCGAGAAGAGGCGTTTCTTCGGGGGGGGAGGAGCTGGGAGGGTGTTTATTTCTACATTCTAAAGACATGCAAACCAAACAAATCGATTTTTCTCCTTGCATGCGGGCGACATTACATCAGTATATATGTTCTTCTTTACATCCGGTTAAGAGAAATAAGTCTTGAAAATCAACTTTGGTTTATTGTCTGTTTGCAATAGGATGTCGTCAATTTGAGAAGAGGGAGGCGTTTATTTTTTTGTTTTCATATAGATGAAGGGGGGAGGGGGTGGGGCGTTCATTTGGGGACAGGCGGTTTATTCGAAGTGGGGCGTGTATTTGGAAAAATGCGGTACTTGGCTTATTTTAGGGCTGTTTGAAAAATATTGACCAATCAGTGAGCTTCTAGTTGTTTGGTACGTCTTGCCTGGTGGTGAGTTCGTGTGGAGCCAGACCGGATAAAAATAGATCACGGCGTATATATATAAAAAAAATCGGTCGAATTTCTGAAAAGTACAAGACGCCAACTTGTGCAACCGAAGTATATACCCAGTTCTCAAGTAGGGTTTCCACTCATTAGGAAAATATTCCCTAACTATTCCCCGACTTCTTGCTAAAGAAATAGTATTTTTCACCGACCTGTACACCAAGAAATTTTTCAGAGCACAAACATTCCGAAGTACCTTTTAAACGTCAATCGAAAAATGCAAGTGTTTTTGAAAGAAAATATTGCAACAGCCAAAACAATGAATTAGGCCGCACTCGCAAAAAACCAGGGAGGGATGGGAGAGGAGATTGCATAGAGTGCTGAATTTTTTAACCCCCCCTAAAAACACTACAAAATTATGAATCTCCCTATACCTGCTTGGAAAATGTTTGTATACCCCCTAAGAGCTTTGCTTCAGAAAACAGTCCCAACTTAATGTTAAAGCGTGCTCAGTTGATAGTTGTCCTTTGGAACATTGACTACGACTTTACTTCTTTCAAAGTAATTTTTAAACAAGTGTTTGACACTGTTTTTTTTACTGCAGCCAGTCTTCTCCATTGTGGCAGAATGAAGTTGTTGCTCTTCTCCCAGTTCTTGTTGCAAGTTAAGAATTATGCAGGTTTAATGTTGTGGAAGAATATAATCTCCCTACACATCTGATTCTCCAGATGCAGCCAGTACCACCATCACTGTCTTCATCCTCATCACGAGAAGAGTCGCTGTCTGCATGCATCATGACATTTTCGGTATCCACAGGGGAAACTACCTTGCAGTTTGTGGGCAAAGATATGCACAGCCCTTTTCAGGGTCAGCTCTAAACATTTTGAGGGGGGGGGCACAATTAAAAAGTATATATTGCAAATGGATATTAAAAATGGGTACTGAAGGTGCGAGTTTAATTTTTTATTTTGACGGTCACTTATTTAGCATTTTTAAAACTTAAAATTACAAGTTGAAGGCTTTTTGCTATTGGAAAGTCTTACTTTAATAGCAGGTATCATCTCTTAGGAAGACTGAGGGGGGGGGGTCGGGGATTGTGAAGTGACAAATTAAACCCCCTTTTCAATCCCAAATTGAATACAAAGTTTCTTATATTTACAATTAGAATTTATCAGACTACCCTGAAGCTTGGCCAACTTGAATCCCCTTTCAAAACTCCTGGCATCACACCTGAATAACTTTAAAGCTGAGCCCTGAAGACTTTCTGTAGTTAGTTTGACAGAAGACATCGATAATTTCTAACAATACTATGATGAAGGCTCCCAACTAGAACCAATTTCTTGTTGAAAGTGCAAGGGACCTTTTCCAACAGGATTCCACTTTTCTTTAATTTCACACAGTCGGCTGTAATTGACTCCATAATATTCATGAGCCCAGTCCTCAAGATGTCGCTCCATGTAGTTCACATAACTACCAAGTGCACAACCAGAATGCTTTACGACATTATAAGTTGAAGTGGCAAACTCAAAGACATCTTCTTTCTGTGCATTGTGGTTAAATCGGCCATACGTGTAGAAGCTGTACTCTGCAGAACGGTATGGAAAAGCTGTTGACATTGGGGAATACTGTTGGATATCACCCCCCATGTGAACAAACTCAAGTAGACACTCAGCTGGAATCTCCAAATTAGCAAAGTAGTTTGCCAAGTCAGGGGTTAAAGACTGGACCATGGCCCCTTTGACATAGATTGGCTCAACCTCGTT
>JANVCK010009903.1:0-13646 GCA_026546655.1 Epizoanthus illoricatus | reverse complement strand
AATTCTGCAGACGATTACAATTCGATTTAGACGTTGCTCTACAGACGCTCTATAGACGAATTTAATTCCTTGAATTTTTAATTTTCGTCTGTAAAGCGACGTATAAACTAGGCCTTAGCCTCTGTGGGTAGGATTTATTTCGACTCAAATTTCTTGATTCAATATTAGTTATCACTGGGGCTGGACAGATCTCATAACGATTTATATCATTAATGCCGCAGAAACGTACGTTGCGTTTTCATCTACATTTTAATTTAGGGGGAGCACTGAAAACTGAAAAAGCTATATTATATCGCCTGTTAATCTCATTAAATAAAGATAATAATAAATATTTTTAGAAACATTTAAGTATTATTATTAATATTATCTAAGCTTTATTACAACTAGTACATGCTCTACCGTCCCTTCAGGATGCGGTGCTGCCAGATTCCAGCAATCCATTATTCCAACAAGTTTAAAACTAAACGCGCGTACCGCGTAAGAAGATAATCGCCCGATTTAGGCCATCCCCACTTATTTTTATGTTTCTCATCGTCCGACCGACCCAGTTTTTTGAAGTTTTGCAAAAAAAAAATTATAAATGAAGATAATGTAGTACAGTTCTCTTAGAATGATTACCATCACCGTTTGGAAGTGTCAGATATTGTTCTATAAACAACATTGCCAGGAGTCAAGATGAAGATGGATGACCATTGAGTTAATTAGTTGGGTTTTGTTTTCACAAACTGAGTGCTTTAGTTTATAAATTCTTTCACAAATGATAAATATTGTATCAGCTCTTGATAAACCTGTTTTCAAAATTTTAAGTGAATATTACGACAGCCTTTACACTTTGCCAAGATAATAAATATATAAACACCGGTAGGTTATATAAAAGATAAATAAATTGTTGATATTATTATTTGCTTATGTGGTGAGATATTTAGATCTTTATTATTTTTTTGTAAGAAATGTAAATAGCTACTTTATTAATTATTTACACACGACCCCACAAGCGGAAACGCTTAAACCTTCATCGTGTATAAAAAGAGTTATCATTATTATTATTAAAGAGAATAATATATTTTGTAATGGGAGATTCACCAAGAAAAACAGTATAATAAAGTATATCAACAAGAGCATAACATTTCTTTGTTCCTCGGAGTTTAGAGTCTGTTGATAAAAGCAGTAAACACAGTGTCTATCAACTGTAAATGGATGAATATATGATATTCAGTTGTGATTGAATGAGTACCAGCTGTATATCAGCAGGCCATGCACATATGTTTACAATGAAAGCAGTTCGGTAGCACTCTACTTGCGATAGTAACTGCTAGTTGCGTTTGACGAAGGAGAAAGTAACCTAATCTGGTTTTGAGATGCGTACGTGTGTCTTGCAAGTTGGATTGCATGACTTGTAAGATAATCGAGAAATCGTGTCTGTCAGTATTATCAATTTACCACCCGGACCATTTTAACAGGGGCTGTTGTGGTGGTCTGGTACCTACTTTTTGGTTTCCTCGCAGTAGTATTTTTGGCAGGGGTATTAGCCATGGAACTTCAACCCGGAATGTTTTCAACGCAACATTCAGTTTCGCAAACAGAACTGTTCTTTATTTCTAACAGTTCTCTGCTTGGTAAGGCAATGTTCTTCGAGGATCAGAGAAAAACATTTCATGATTGGCGATGTTTAAAAAACATTGACAGTAAGAGGAAAACATACCAATTTACGGTGCTAGAATACCTGTCGATATCCATTGATTCAATTCATCTATTGATCTAGCCACATCACAGTACAAACAAAGCGAGTCATGACTCAGCGAGATTGCTCGGCAGAATATGAATAAACCGTGACCGGAGATGAACAAACCGAGACGTAGTAATGCTCGTTTCAAAGTGAGAGAAATACAAACGAACCTAGCAGTGTTGCTCGCTCGCTTTCAATCGTGCCAAGTGACCCGGCATTATGGTACATGTAATCACTTTAGCTGTTAAGTGTTGCGCAGAGCAAGTTTGGAATAAAGACCCATTTTCACGGAGCAATATTTCAAGCAACTGCTGCTGAATTATTTGGTCTTCCTGGGTGGCTTGCCTTTCTTGCACTTCATGTTTCAAAATCACTTGGCGATTATCATTTCATCTTCAACATTAATCTGCATATATGCAATATAAAGCAAAACCAGTGTCGAACGCACTCATCTAATCTTTGATTAACGCTAGTAAGAATAATATATTATATAGAGCATGCATCGGCAGACGAACTAGTTATACCTGCATTTAGACAACTGACGAAAACGAAAACGGACGTTTGCGCTGAAATGAATCAGGAAGGGTGGTGCTACGAGCATAAACCCACACCTTACGACGCCCAATCAGGTTTCGTATCTGGTTTATTAATAGCAGTCTTGTGACAAAAAATATTGACTATCCATTTGATTAAAGTAAATCTCCACTCGAAAGTTTTATGTTTGTAGTGGTTTATAGTGTTCCTACATGTTACAGTTTACAAGACTTGGATTCAAGATATTGCATACCGTAATAGATTTGAAAACTTCATTAAAGAAATTACTTTGAAGGATAAAAAAAACCGCGTTGATATTATATTTGTTTTCTCTATTGTCTTTTGAATGTGTTCTGCAGGAACAAGAAACATTTTGGTTCCTGTTTGCTGGATCCTATATTATATAGCAATATTTGGCGCCAACATGACCGCGAAATACAAGTAATGCGGGGTGGCTTGTTATCCGAGGGCGTTTCAGCGGAACATATGATAGAATGTGACGGGTTTATAGTGTTATAAATATTGAACCTTACTTCAGAAAGACTGATGAAAAGTATTCGCGGCAATTGTTATAGTGTTGCTGTGTCTCCAGTCTTCTTTTTTAGGGATGAGCCATCTCCTTTCTACTATTGAAGGCAAATATCATACTACTGAAAGAAGCCATTCAGAGGACGGATTGTGCGAATAAACTAAACCAATCTATTAGGTTACGGATATCGAAATGAGGATTCCCACAGGCACTGTTGTGATGTTTTTGACTGCTTTTTGTCTTGCACATACTTCTAGAACGGATTTGGATTCAGATAAGTTTCTTATTATACGAAACAGTAGTACTACGGACCGATTTCTCACTCCAATATCTACGTGTAATTCGAGTTCAGCTACGTTACAGACAACATGTGGTCTGTATGGAGCAAGAACTGCAGACATTTCTAGCGGCCGTTGTTTGTGCAGCTGTTCACCTCAGAGAAGTATCTTCATCGTTGCTTATGGAAAAGGACGGTGTATTGATTTGTTTGATACTTCATCATCCTGGCTGAGCCGTGACGACCAAAGAGGTGAGGGTTTATGTGAAGCGGCATTTCTAGGGCATATCTAAGATAATTCTACAAGAGTTTAATTTAAGAACATACATTTAATTTAAGAACATACATTTTTAATCTAGAGTAACTATATATATATATAAAGTATATCCTAAACCAAAGTAATTATATTTCTTAATATTCTTTTTTTTCTCAACAGTTTGTACAAAACGAATTTACGTCTGGACTGAACAATTCCTAGAACATTTTTTTCAAGTCGGCAAAGATCGAAACTGCGTGATTTTATCTGGTGAAAGAATGTCATGTGACGGCAAGTGGAAAGCGATCAACATTGGAGATGGACCAATTTCGTTAAATGCCTTAAAAGGAGAAGATTTAAAGGCATTGCTGCAAAGTCTTCCTCAGGTAGGTACATCCGCTTCAAAAACTGAATGTTGATTGTCGATTCGAAAGTATTCCGAACAATCAATCCTCTCTTTTTCCCAGCTGATGATGATTTCCCTTCCCTTCTCTAATTTGGTCAGATTTGAATTTTACAGATATATAAACTATACATTCAATTTTAAGATGGAGAGTGAACTAATTTTGTGCATCATTGGTGAGAAAACCCATTATGAATGGGTTATCTCCTGCGGATATTATCTGGTTCTAGATGAAGGATATACGTCCAGTTTTATTACATAGATAATTGGAAGTACTACGCAGTGAAGAAAACGAAACAATTGAAGTCCTGCTACCAGACTTTCTTTTGTTGTTATACCAAAATCAAATTCAAAACCAAAATTGTACAAAGTTGTAGTGGAAGGCGTAGAAGGCAATATTTTGCACTACATTTCAGTTTTGTACTGAAAACAATGGGGAATTACTGAGATCCGGTACCACAGATGCTTTGGATGCCATCTTGAAAGCAATAAAAGAGCACTTGTCTTGCTCATCCATGACAACATTATTGGCGCGTTCATGAACTCAAGTTTATGATTTCGTCAACACTTTACATAAAACCCTGTCAAACAAAGATCTGTTTACATGGAAAACGTTTACACGACACTGTAAGAATTCACCCCTCCGGGGCAGATCAACCCGGCGCTCAAAACGGGTTACCTGGCAAGCGGGACAAAAAGGGGGTTCATGTAAACACCTGCAGACATTTGACTGAGCGACGGTCGATACGTTTTAGCGTATAACTTGTTTCGTGTAAACAGGATCCTGTACTATAATTTACCAAGTTCATTTTATTTATAGGACGCTATTTTGCATGGACATCTTAAGAAAATTAGACTGCAGTGTGGAAAGATTCAAAAATCGAAACGATGCTTCTTGATTAAGAATCCAGGTTACCTACAGTGTAAGTAACAATGTCATAATATAGAAGAAGCTCTGGTGGCAGTATTTCCAGCAGCAGGAGTAGTAAAGCAATAGTAGTAGTAGTAGTTGTAGTAGTAGCAGTAGTAGTAGTAGTAGTAGTAGTAGTAGCAGCAGCAGTAATAGTAATAATAGTACTGGTAGTAGTAGTAGTAGTAGTAGTAGTGGTAGTAGTGGTGGTGGTAGAAGTAGAAGTAGTAGCAGTAGTAGTAGTAGTACTAGTAGCAGCAGCAGTAGTAGTAGTAGTAATAACAGTAGTAGTAATAGTAGTAGTAGTAGTATTGGTAGTAGTAGTAGCAGTAGTATCAGTAGTAGGAGTAGTAGTAGTAGTAGCAGTAGTAGCAGTAGTAGTAGCAGTAGCAGTAGCAGTAATAGCAATAGTAGCAGTAGTAGCAGTAGTAATTGAAACAGCGCAGCAGTATACCAAACATTTTGTACATCAGTGTGTTTTTTATTTGATACCTTCATTCAAGGTCCATCAGGAAACATTTCATCGACAAAACCTACTATGAGGGATATTGTCAAAACTTCACAGTATTCCAGCCAAGCTGTTTCACCAACAACAAAGAGAGTGTCGACAGCTGGCTCGCCAGTAGGTGGGTGGCCAACGGTGTCTACAGTGAGAACAATTACTACGAAGGTACATTATCTTATAACTTGTTGAACTTAACGCACAATCGTGCTACTGCATGAAGCATCATATGAAATGGAAATACGATACTAATATTTTTAGCTAGTTGTATTTGCTAGCAAAAAATTAAACTTCTGATTCATGATACGTTTAGAAGTTATTGTAACCTACTACTTCTGCAGACGCTCTCTTTCTCCCAAAATTAAAATAAGATTATGATAATTTTAGTGTTAAATGTACTTTCACTTCAGAGTTGAGAAATAGCATATCTCTTTTAACATCTTTAGATAACTTTTAAAAGACACTTGATTTTATTCGATTATAATTCGATAGTTATTGCTAAACACTATCAAAATTTCTGTTGTCTTTAAAAATGCTGCAATTAGTGAATAATTAGGCCGCAATCTAACGCACACTTAGTATTTTGACATATTTCACTTCTTATCGTCTTAGAGACTTTGCAGAACTAGTTATTTAATCTAATGGTTTCAATTCAATCGAACGACAGGAGTCCTCGATAGAAATTCCTACGAAGGAATCAAGTATTGATCCCCTTGTTATCATAACTGCTGCTGCATGCTCTGGAATGGCAATGATGATTGTTATTGTTGTTGTGGTTTGCTGCCACTCGAGGTAAGTCGATGATTGCAAGTCTATACTGACAACTCGGTAGGTTGCGGACTGAAGGAATTATATCCAAATATAGTATAGTAATATTAGTTTTGGAAGGATTATAGCACGAAGGATAGAAACTTTAAATTTGCAACAAAATTAAACTCACACTACGCCGTTGATTAATTCCTTGAGGATGATTGGTATTTTAAATCGAAACGCTCTATACTAAGCATGTCCAGTGTGTTATCATAGGTATTTCCTTTGTGCACACATGGCTTTATTTTTAACCACACACCATTCTCAGTTGACTCAGTAGCTCAGCTGGTTGGTTTCACACAACGCGAGTAAGTCATTGAGGATGACTGATAAAATTAAATAAGTTTAAAATAATCGAAAATTGTGAATTGTTCACGACAGCTCGATTCATTACAAATCATGAGAAGTCCGTTATTACAATTCATAAGAACATTTATTACATCTTACGACTGGTATTAGAATTCACGTCAGTTACCGTAAACGCTATATAAGCCCCCTCTCTATTGAACCTCCCTCTCTAATACCCCCCTCTGGAGCTTCAATTTTCGTATCGACCCCTCTCTATGAACAACCCGTCCCCCAACCGCCACTCCCCACCACCACCCAAGTAAAGAAGACGACTTATAGGACGGGTTAGAAGCGTATTATCTTCTTGATCTCAACATTTTAAACCTCCAGCTTCATTTGGGGCAGTTTCAATATTGGGCCTTCATTTGTTTTAATTTTCAACCCCCTCTCTCTATTAAGCCCCTCTTCTATTAAGCCCTCCCCTCCAGACGTGCAGGGAGCATAGCGGTCCGGACCTTTTCCAAATCCTTTATGGGATGACCTGGACATATAGCAGATATAGCCTTCCGAACTTTTTACATAAAAGGTAGTCGAGTAAGACTTCACCACTGTTTTTTCATTATCTTTTAGAAGAACTGTTGCTAAAAGAAACAAGGCTTCTGGTAAGATTTTGTAATTAAGAAGTAGTGACATTTTGGTTGTCTTGACGATGCATTATTATAGATTTAAATATGCAACTTCACATGCTAGCGAGGTGTGTCATACATAGGGAAAAGTGTGTCTTATCTATTTCGTACTTGTCCTCTTTAGCTTGTGATACTGTGTTAGTTCAGCTGCTTTTAATGCTGGAATATTGCAAGTTGATCATTCCCTAACTGTTACGTTACGAACGAAACATGCAATAATTCTATCAAACAAATCGAACTTATCTAAAGTTATTAAGACATCACTAAATCTTTAAAAAGAGGCAATTCTTTTTAAGACAAATGAAAGTAGAATTTATGAATTAAACATCCCAGCAAAGCCTATCAAGCTCTACAAAGAGGGTTATAAATGTAAATCGTATAACCTAATCTAGGGTAATGCCCCAACAATGAACAATGTGAGTTCATCAGATAGGAATTATTTTCATTTGGAGATCACTTTATTATCCTTAGTATTAGACTGAGAGCCATTTATTCGTTTTCCTCAGAATCACAGTAAAAGAGCGCAAAATGAGTAGCGAAACACTCTTGTCACGCCCCAAAAATGCATTTTTCTCCACAGAAAACAAAAAAATAAAATAAACATTTTGCAGTATGTTTTAAGATATGGGTTACAACGACAAGGTTGATTTTATAACCATGTAACGTTTTTTAGTTCCTGCTTGTTCCTCTTGATTGACATTTCATACTGACTATATTAAAACGAACATGAAAATTATATACGCTGAATCAAAAAATAATCATATGTTCACATCTTAATAGAACCTTGTGATACCGTCGTTGTTTCTACTGGCCAAAAGAATGGGAGTGTTCAAACAGTGATCAGAGATCCCAATAAAGCTCAATCAAGATCTCGTAGTGATATTCATGAACAGCAGGCTCGTTCTCAATGCTCGACCGGTGGATACGCTTCTCCTGCCGTTTGCCTAGCTAAGGGTAGTCAGGTAATTGAAACAAATGGTCAGATTGGTTCTCGAGGTCAACCTTGCACCGGTATTGTAGTATAATAAATTAGAATTAGACCTTATTCTGTCGTGTTTAGCCTCTAGTCATTACAATCATCGTGTATCTTTATACTCCTATTTAATTTTGTATCTGGAAGTCCTAAGTATTGTTGATGTTGTTAAGAAGTACTTGTATGTGATATGTGCTGTATGTTATTAATTAGTTCCTATCATTATATCTTACTTATATTAGAAAGAGTATTTTGCGCTCTATCATAAATATTTGTCCAATTAAGTTAGTTTTACTGCCAAAACAGGGTCGCTTTTGGAAGTTTATTGCTCACATTGTTCTGAATTTTATGGAATAAAATCTACCCAGACAAAAGAAGTCAACACAAAGGTTTCAGAAAATCGTGATAAAGGAATGAAATTTGACACCGCTGGCCTACATTTTATTTCTGACTGTGAGCTCATAAAACACTTTGCAAGCACCTTACATCTCGAGATTTCATCTAAATAGACTATTGCAACAGTAATTTACTCTTAGCCTAAAAGTCTAAAAATTTGTCGGAGCCGGGAGCTGAAGCTCTTTTCTTTACCAAGGAATCAGCTGTTCAAAATTCCAAAACGTATCTTAACTTTGCGTTGAATTTTAATATGAAAACATTCTTTTCTTTGTATTTGCAAATATTCATTCAAATCAGAAATTATCTTTTGAAAGAACCGGAAGTAAACATTCACAAATCTTAATATCGTCCAGTCAGAGCGCGCCATATTCGCAATAAAAATGGCGCGAGCGGGCGCTTAACGAAAAAAAAATCAACTTCCTTAGCAGCCTTGGTGTCGCAGGTCCCTTAAAATCGAGGGTTCTAACCTGGCCACTATTACTTCATATTGACCTAATGGGCAAAACATTTACTCTGACAGTCCTTCTCTCTACCTGGGTATATAAATGGGCACCTTGCAATTTGTCTGGGGCAAACCTGACAAATGCTGGGGAATAACATTTCGATAGACTAGTATCCCATCTAGGAAGGAGCAGTAACACTTTCAGTCGTTACATGTGTTATTAACCACAGTTAAGCACCGGCTTGAGAGTTGAGTAATACACTTTGGCTTCATCAGTCCTTCATTTGAACAGACTTTACTTCTATCTACCAGGCAGCGTACGAGTATACAGATGTTCCAGTGGAACCAAGGAGGGCAGCAAGTGCTAGTGAGTCGTCAAACACTGCAAGTTATGAGTATCCGGAGTATGCGTCTGTCCTAAACTCTGTCAAACACCGGCATCTACACAATGACATCTCTAACGATGGGAAAGGACAATATCAGTGTCTAGTGGAGCAGTTGCGACAAGGACACCATATATATCAATCACTGATGCACACCAATGAGTCATCGAAAGTATGAACAAAATGAATATTGAAGCATTGTTTTATAAGTATTTGATTTCGTGGTTGAGATGACAAAATTACTATCTATGTATACTATATGTATCTGTCGTTCACTTGTGGTTGTAATCTACCACTTTTGTATCCCACAATCCCTTTTATATGCCTCCGGATGGTTACAAAGTACCAGGTGAAATTTTTATTATTACCCGTATTAAGTTAATCGGTTTGGAGTGTAACAATTGGAAATTACAGCACCCTTGTGCTTGCTGTATTAACCAATACATACACAATGTCTTTTTGAAATATTAAGTAAACAGAAAAGGATTTCACAAATAATTCCTAAAGTGACGGTTTTGAAAACATATCGAATTATATGAAAATGTATGACTACCTCAATGATGGTAAACTTTCATAACGGAGGTGGTTGAGCAGTGAATGATGTCAGTTGCATCCACATGAGACTGAGCAACTATTTTTCTTGTATTTTTTGGTACAAAATTGTGCTGTAAATTAATGTTTAATAAATACTCTTTTTCTCTAAAACTCTGGGTGGTACAAATATCATGTTCGCTTGCCGTTTTGATCTTGTCATTTTTCATTGAAATTGTCCCACTCCCACCTCACAATAACAAATCGTTTCTTCTTTTATTATCATACTATAATGGAACAATTTGTGTTAAAATATGTTTGGAAATTCTAATTTTGAGTCAGAAAGTTATAATACAAGCAGATTTGTTATATTATGGACCGTTTATTATTTATCGTGCAGGGGGTAATAGGTGAAATTAAATCGGTTTAAATTTTTCAGAAGCCCCCTTGAAGCAATCCAATTTTCTTCAAGGACCAAGGCGGCCAAGCTCCTCCCTACCCCAATTTGCTCTCCCCCCCCGCTCCCTGCACGATAAATAATGAACGGTCCATTATTCGAAACATAAAATACACGAGTGGCTTCAAGTTCATCCTAATATTATCCTCTAGCCTGAACCAACTATTAAAAACATAATTGAAAATTTCAAGGCACCCACCGAATGGGACAAGATTTCCGAAGACTCTTAGAAGAACTTCTTCCAACACTAAATTAAAAATCAGCTATATTTACAATTACTAAGGAAGCAAAAAAGTGTACATTTCTTTGTTCTCACTTTATTTAGTTTCCGTTTGTTCATTCTTTCTCCAACTTTGTTTCCTTTAGTTGCTTTCTCTCTTTGCCTGTTATGACTGCACATTCCACTTTTTTTCTGTTTAATAATCATTCGATGTAAGGGTATCTGACTTAGATGAGCTATTTATTTATTTATTTATTTATTTGTTTGTTTGTTGGTTTGTTTCTTTATTTCTTTTGTAATATTCTCTTTGTAATGTATATGTTACCTCTTTAATACAAGTAGAAATAAACTGTTGTTGTTGTTGTTATTATTGACTCTAAACATTATACTCTAGGTTTCAGGAAGCACGACAGGAACAAGCTCTAGATCTTCAGCCGGAGAAAAGAACAGGCAAGAGTGCGAAAATGAAACTGATAAACATCAAAATACGAAAACGTTCAACAGAGCACACAATCAATCCAAATACCAAGGAGAACATAGCGAAGCGTATCAATCACTGCTGCAAGAGATGCAAAACATAAAACCTTTATATCATCCACTGCTAAGACCCAGGAGTAAGGAAAGTGTAAGTCATTGCCTAACTTTTTCTCATCTCTCCCGTCGGAGCCCCCTCCTGTTTTGGGCGCTAGTTAAAACTACGAGTAATCAGTCAGGCCCCACCAGAACAGAAAAATGATGGTGGTCTCTTGTTTTACCACCCCACCCCTCCAGAAAAGACGGTCCCCTTTTTATAGCTCCCCCTCCGATATTGCAGGTAACGTTGCAAATACTCTTCAAACTCGGTGTGGTGTTTTGTTAACAACTCTTTTCACTGGTGCACAGATAACGTTTTCAATTTTCAATAGCATGTATTTTTTGTCCTAAGCTAATATTTTAGCCTTTCTGCTCATTGATGGGTGGTCTTTTGTATAACCCCCTACCCCTAAAAAGTGATTCCTGACTGAATACAGTAGTTTTGACTAGCGCCCTTTTAACCGCCGTTCCGGTATAATAAACCAGTCCCAGACTTTAAACTAAACTTGAAGATCACTGATTGGTCAATATTTTCAGTACTTTCCTAAGGCCCCAGCTCTTACACTGAGAGATTCACTTTAACCCTTAAACGTATAAGCCTAAAATCATAACACGAACGTTTAAGGGGGGGGGGGGTCATTTTGACCCCCCAAGATTTTCGAAATGGTTGGGAATTAGGAAGAGCCATTTGGCATGCAAGTAGTCCACTCTTTACTAATTAATTTCCATGGCAACTGTTCCAAAACCTGTCCGCCATTTTGGCCGCCATCTTGGATTTTTCAATTTTTCAATTTTTCAGCAAAACAGTTGCAAACAGGTAGAAAACATTGTTTTGTGGGTAAAAACCACAAAATAAATGATAAAAACTTCAAAAATCTGAATTTAAACACATTTTTCCAGAAAAATAGCCATTTCTGAACGTAATGCCTAATTTGCATAATTTTTTCGCATAAATTATACATGCTGACGTCATCTAATTAGTGTCAAAATACGTCTCATTTATCTAACCACAGGTACTGAGAACATCATGGCAAAAGCTTTAAAGGCAAAAAGTTAGGTCCAAAAACCTTTGGGGGGGTCATTTTGACCCCTTATACGTTTAAGGGTTAAACATGTGTCATATCAAATAGCTGCCCTTCACTTTTTCGGTTCTCAATATATATAATTTTTTAAAGATGTGCAAAACAGCACAGTTAATTACAATATGTGGTACAACCTAACTTCTTGATTAACTGAAAGAAATACCATAACATCCAGATAGCCGTTCAACCAATCAGCGATGATTGTTTACTATTTATCCACTCATAATGATGGAAGAAACGTCTTTCTAGAAATTGCACACTTGTATTGACTACTCTTTTTTATCTCTAACAGAACTTGTTTGTTTGCAGAGCACAAAACTACAAACAAACAGATTCAAGAGCAACGATTGCACCACTAGTAATTCTGAACGCTCTTCGGATTACCTTCAGCCAATAGAGTGCCCGAGTTTATCCACCTTCGGAAGCTACAACGCAATGTACGATAAGAATCACTTTAAATCGCTATACATTGACATGGAACAGTCGAGTGCTGCAGCATCGAGACATTTAGGAGTTCAACGCGTCCATGTTCCAAGTTATTTAGAAGTAGTTAGTGAACAATAATCCTATCTTTGTATCGAGAAATCGGAGCAACTTCCTTGAAATACTAATAACCGATTTGATGGACACATTAGAAGAAACTTAATATGGTGTATTGGTGGTTGTAATATTTAGATTTGACGTGTATGTTATAGAATTTTTCTGAATCAATTTTGAAAAAGTTTGCGTATTTGGCTAGGATTAGCTGGATCTAAATGTGTATGTGTCGGATGGCTGAAAATGTCAAGAAAGTGCGCTGAGATGTGTTGTTGCTCAAATCTAATGAATAGTGTGAGTTTTTATGATCACTAGTGAACATAAAATAATGTACAATGAAAAGTGAAAAAAATTGCATAATGCGGTACATACTGAAGGGTGGACGGGAGCAAAGTGTCATTGGGGTTATACCTTGGAGTTGGTATACTATTTGTTGGACAACGGCCAATCTATTGGCATTCGTAACTTTAATTATGACATCATCTGATGGATTTGTTCAAATCAGAAATTATCTGTACAAATTGTTTAACTTTTCATCTAACTTTAGAAAGGAACTGGACTTAACATAAACTATGATTTCTATTCACAAAATGTGAGAAGCTGGTACAAATAAATATTAAAAAATTGACTATATACAGACGTGTCACGTGTCATTATGTCTTAGATCATTTATATGCAATAGTTCGAAAACTGCATGATGTGGAACTTGTCTGTCCCCCACCCTTCTCTCTATTAATGTTGTTAATAGCCTTTTGTATACACTGCTATATCTAAGCATTTCTTGAATTCATATCTTGCGGATATGTTATGATAACTTTCATGGCTTATGTAAAAAAAATGTTTACATTATTAATTTACTATGATGATGAAGATCATGATGATGATAATTATATTATTATTATTTTATTGTGCCTTTAATATAACAACTCTCGATGCAACGTCAGGAATTAAGCAAATGGAATCAAAATGTTGCCTTATGTAAAATTTCTGTGACAAATAGGAAGCTTCTTTACTGTATTATCACTTACGGCTTGCCAGACAACCAATACGGACTCAGTTTATCGTGTTTAAAACCTTATTAGAATATTATTAAAATATTGATTAAAATATCAAAATATCAAAATATGAACT
>JANVCK010009792.1:0-13650 GCA_026546655.1 Epizoanthus illoricatus | reverse complement strand
ATTTCCGCGAAATTTCGCCAAGAACAATGCACGATATTTCGCGAAATTTCCTTGCAAAACATTTTACCACTACTGTACTTTATTTCAGTACAACAAACAACACATAATTCCATTGGAAGAAGTGAAACTTGTCTCGCTGGAGGATGATGGAAGTAAGTCATGAGGAAGATTAAGTTCAAATGCCATAAATTTCTACAAACAAACATAATTTTTTGTGTCACTTATATAAACACAGAGAAATAGAAATATATTTAGTGGAATATTTCCCTGTATTGGTGGAAGCCAGTAATAAATAAATAAAAGAAAATTAAATTATTGATAATCATTTGTATTTATATGTCATCTTTGTGTGGTACTTTAGAGAAGAATCAGTTTTAAAGAATCAGTTTTATAATTCTAAACTCAATTTAACTCTTAGATTCTATGAAATGTAATTCACATAGCATTGGTGCTGGATTCAGGGAAATATCAGCCACTGGCTTGATTATGATGTCATCATTTACCAGTACTAAATTTTTATGATTATGTGGCATTGCAGTGTTTAGAGACCAACATGTGTTTTAATTTTTCCCAGACCTTAGAAATGGCTGGCAGATTATCAGTGCAAAGAAGTCGTTTGCTGTATATGCTGCAACAGCCACAGAGAAGGCAGAGTGGATGGCCCATATTAACAAGTGCATCCAGGATCTGGTGGCAAAGAGTCAGTCAATTTGATTTAATTCAATATTTACATATTAATTATTCCCCCCACAGAGTTTTGTGCCAGAAGCCGAAACCCAAGGAAGCATGTACTCTAAGCCCACCTGAAATGAGTTTGATAGTTGAATGAGAGTTGCATGAGAGTTGCATGAGAGTTGAGTGATGAGAGTTGGACAAGAGTTTGGTCAACTCTCATGCACGCGGTTAAACAAGGATAAGAGTGGATGAGAGTTGACAAGATTTGCACAACAAGCAAACCAAACTCTCATTGACTTATACATATATTATATAAAAATTAAACTTGTTCAAATTGGATGAGCGTCAATGAGAGTGTGTGAGAGTTGATGCCCAAATGAGCACAAGAGTTGGAACTCAAATGCAACTCTCGGCAACTGTCATGCTTGTTTGAGGAGGGCTTTAAAGTGAGGGTTTGTCTTACAAATTTTTTTTGGTTTCATACCTTCCAAACATGCTGTGAAAAGCATTTTATGATCATACACTACATTGTCCAATTCTCAAGTGAAACAATGTTGCTTGTTTTGTGTACAGGTCTAAACTCACAAACCAAGTACACAGTATTAATCTATTCAGAATTTTGTACAACTTTACCGTTGATTATGGTATTTATATAAACATTTATTGAAATAGAAACACCCATCTCTACCCCTTCCATGAAACCTAGTGCCACACTACATGTAGTGTTGTTGAATGAACATGGACAGTGGGATTTGTCACTAAATTAATGCATTGTGTCATGTGACCTAAATATATACCTGTGGTTATTCTGAAACCAAGGCCTGTTTCATTTCTAGCTGGCAAGAAACCTCCACCAGAGCATGCAGCTGTGTGGGTACCTGACAGTGAAGCTTCCACTTGCATGCACTGTATGAAGACCAAGTTTACTGCCCTCAACCGCAGGGTGAGTTTATGTTTGTTAATTATTCAAATTTCAAGCTGTCATTGACTGGTGAAATGTCATTGCCACCTTATCATGTTAGTTACCTGTGTTTGTAATGTCTTTACTACCCCATCTCATTGGCTGTTTTTCTTTTTGGGTCATTTGGTACAGTTGTAAAATCTGCTCTAAATCCAACAGTAGCACATCTGTGAAAATATTGTATTCTTCAAAATTCACTCTTCCACAAAGCAGTTGACATGCCCACATATACCACTTTTATAGTTAACTGGAATGCAGTTGCCAGTCATGTTGTTACCATGGCAACAGACCAAGTCTGACTTTTGTTGATTTTTAGGCGATCATGTATTGTAACAAATGTACCATCACACCTTTAATGTAAACTTTTTCCTTAAAAACCCACTCACACTTTCCCCAGTTCCTAAGGAGGTTCTAATATTATTCTTGTTTGTAGCATCATTGTCGTAAGTGTGGCGCAGTCGTGTGTGGAGCATGCTCACCCAAGAGGTTCCTCCTGCCAAACCAATCAGCAAAGCCTTTACGTGTGTGCAGCACTTGTTTTACTGCACTTTCCAGTGGAAAGGCTGACCCTAGAGATGATAAGCATGGTGATGCCGAACGTAAGTCACATGATAATTTTCATAGCTGTTTTATTAGTATTTGTTACAAGTTGCCAAAGGTGGTAATAAAGTTCATTAACAAAAAAAACTTTAATGCTCTTATCTGAGTTTGGTTTCAGGTTGATAAGTCTATGCATGATGGAAATATCAAGCTACATAAAATAAACCCTGTTTCTATGATCTCTAATTTAGAAGTTCATTTTAAATCCCTCCTTCCTGTATATGTAGTGGAACCCCGTCAATCTGACCATAAATGGGCAATCAAAGTCTGGCCATACTAACCGAAATAGGAAAATGACCTTGAAAGTCCTTAAACTTAATGTTAAGTTAAGGGTGGAAATGCTGGATACTGTTTATCCTCATTTTTGAGCCAATTCTCTGGGAAAAAACTTTTTTCTTCGAAATGAAGTCAGGTAAGGTAGGCAAGTAAATGGCCCATTTTAATAAAGTTACTTCATTTTCAGTACTGTTTCATTCCCAGTGTTCTAGCTAGGCAAGAATGAGAGGGCACTTCGATCTCTTGTTTTCCCAACATCCTGCAATGTTTGTCTAGCACCCTCTCGCTTGGTTCTTGAGCAACTCTTGTTTTCTCAGCTTCTTTCATTACCTCCTTTCAAAATAAATATCACTGATTTTCTCTATAATTTTTAATGTCTTTGTCACACAGTAGAAATCTTTCAAGAGAGTAAAAAAACATTATTTTGTATTTTTCTCATATTTGTGTTGTTCTTGTGATCGTCAATTGATGTTCGTGTTTCTTGAAGCACCTGAAACATTTGATGAATGAGGGGACCTGGAACTAGACTGGTTCACATGACATGAATCGAATCAAGATGGCAGACATCACATCATGCACAAGATGATAAAGGAGATGTTTTTCACACAAAATCTTCTCCTTTTTTTCTCAAAACCAGGAAGAAAGGGCAGTAAAATATACTCTCCATGAAATCCATAATATATTCCAGGCTTGAACTGCCTTTACAGAACAGAGGTTGAAGAAAAGGGAGCCTGTTATTGATTGTGGCCAGAGTCACATGGAGTCAGAGACTCTGCTGATGTTTTACCTTTGAAAAGTTTGGATATCTACAACCTGTAATTGCTTGTACCCTTAGACAGGCCACACCCCTACCTTTAGACTGGAAATCTCGTAAAAAAAACTGTGGCCAATTCACGGGGTATATACAGTAATTAAAAGTAGAGCAGGTAATTTGTAAGTCAGCTAATTAAATTTGGGTGTAATTCCTTAGGCACAATGACACTGATAGGGCTGCATCCCATCATGTGTGAGCCTATGATATGTGTCTACAGTACTTTGGACTTTGACATCTAGTTTTGTGCAAGTCTTTGTAGTATTTTCATCATGCTAATAGTTGGTGTTGTTTGTGTACACTTACAGAGAAAGCAGCAGAAGATATGGACTCTGGTGAGGAAGACAGTGAGGATGACGATGGTGACCCAACTGGACCAGCAGAATACCATGTCCCCACAAAGGTAACCATGACAATAGTAATTGCAATGCCCAGCTGCCCTCATCCAGAAACACGCATATATGGCCACTCACAGTCCAGACACACATGCAGACACACACACGGATGTATACACATACTCATATGCACACACATACAGGCACTGTTCTTTTGTTATTATATGATACTTTGGGAATAAATCGTGATAAGCTTAAATTGGCTTAGTGATTCTTCTATTTTATTTAAAAAGTAATTTTGTGTTATTGTAAGTGTTTGTTTCATGTACATTTTGGAACAATCCCGCCTTAGCTTGTAAATGTAACATGGTTACTTACCTTGTTTTGCATACACTGATAACAAAAAGATGTACTTGTACAGCTATACATGCTTATAATTACAAAGCAATTGAATAATGAAAGTGGAGGGTGTAATTAACAACCCTAGGAGTCAGTTAATCAGGGTTGTTATTGGTCAGGGGAGAGATTGAAAATATATTTTGCAATATCAGGGTAAAAGTTAGGAAATTTTATCTTGGCCAGTAAAAATTGACATTTTTATTAGAAATCACCTCAAATGGTCTTAGTTGATCTTGATGCAAATATTTTCTGATGGAATATTCTACTACCACCCTCAGCCGTTATACCCTCAGCCTCTGTATTCCCCCTCTTCTATCTTTGTAACTTATCGACAACTGTAACAAGGAGCAGGGTGTCATAAGTATAGAGTGAAGCAGGGGCAGATTCAGAAATTCATAAAGGGGGAATGCTGTCTAAATCTGCACCAGGTATTGGGCGGCTATATGTATATGGGTAAATAGAGGCCATTAATTAACTTAAACAATAATAAACAGTAGTTATTGTAGATTAGGGAAAATCAGGGAATGGAAGTTTGACCTCTGTGGCAGCTATGTTGCAAATTCCTTACAAAAAACAAATGAAAACAAATGTACATATAACATACATGTATTTATACAAGTTTTTTTTACTTGTTTCAGCCAACATTTTACCAAGAGGAACAACGCGAATCTCCAGTAGGATCGGCTGAACCAATGGATGTCAATAATGCGGAGACACCGTCATCATGATAATAGAACATTGTGATGCAAGTGAATGTAACACGTATTGAAGATGTCACAGACATGGTTGTACTGAGATGCAGTCTTGTCAGAAATTTGATAGCATATATGCTTGCAATACTGTTAGATGAGACTGCACCTCCTTTAGAACAGCTATGGTTATTATGATTGCAGATGACAATTTGGGCTGTAAATGCAGTCTAAACAGCATTTACTCTACACACTGTCCACACGATTGTGGAGAATTTGTATCTGTTGTTAGACACTATGCTGGAGTTTGACAGGATTCCAGTGGTCTTTGAAAGTACTTGAATTCGAGAAAAAGAAGTTCAATACAATACAATACAGTTATACTTTATTTCATGTGGATTGCATGCTAAGCCGAACTGCTAGTTTTCAGATGTTCCATGAAAAACAACTACTTTCAAGGACTTGAAAGTAGTTGAAAACCTACAGAAGTACTTAAATACCAAAATTTCAGTTCTCAGCACTATGTTCCTCCAGTGATGTACTATGGGTCCTTGATTTTAAAGAAAAATATCCTTGAATGTGAAATTCAGTTACATGTAAGTAGCTATAGTGGGATAAATAATATCAAACCTCCCCATTTAATTTTATTTCAATAGAGATTAAGTCTTTTTCTAGGTAAAGTAGCTGGCGCAGATAACTAGAATAAATGATGAATTACTGCCTCCTATCACCTACTATTGACAACCCTGGGTGTCAGTATACAAAAAAGAATGTTGATTACATGTATATCTTTTGGCCATTCATGCCCAGCTAATCTCAAATTATAATTTCTCACAGAATATGCGGCATACCGGTAGTTAGGGAAAAACTGAATTGGCCACTTAGCAAATTGTGGAAATACTATGAACTACTGATTCTCCAACAAACCCTTGCACGGCATCATGCGGTTGAGTTAGTAATATCACAAATAGTTGATTCCAAGTTTTAAAAATAGGCAATGCTTTTACTAAGAGAGGATTTATGTACAACTGTATCACTAACAGCGGTGGTGATGTGCTATCAAACATTACATACCTGATGGCAATACATGACTGTAGATTTAACTGATACATTAATTGCACACCAAGGGTGAGAGTTCCACACAATTTGTACCACATGTAGGGTTGATCAGTGATTTCAGTTTGGAGTTTCAGTGTAGAGCTACTGATGTTTCTGCTTAATTCATGTTAAGTTATTCAAAATTATGTTGATTAAAATCAAAAATAAAACAGGATGGACACTGTACCTTTAACTTTTCGTAAATTAACATTAATTAACTAAGCTAAAGTTTGTACCAAGTGATTATTGAAGCTTATCACTACAGAGAATAGATTTGAAATATATTAAAGGAGCATTGTCAGGGAAAACTATATGGTAATTGTAATACCTCAGCATCTCCTTTTTGTGAAAAATATTGCCAAATGTCATCAAATAAGCAACTCAGTTTGATAAAAAAAAATGTTCTAAAACGCAAAATAGAAGTGATTTTGAGCTGAAATACATGATGGCACAGATGGAAATGGATTATGAATGGTTTCCATACATGGTGTCCGGAAATCAAGACTGCTGTAACTTTAGAATGTTGTTAGTTTTGCCATCGACTATGCGTTATTCTAAATTTCTTGACTGTCATCGCTTTGGTGATGTCTTCTTCTTATTTGAAAGTATTTTATCCCAATTGATGATAAAGCAATTTGACAATGCCCCTTTACAACCAAATGAGTAAAATTCATTTTTGTGAGATGTTAATTTGGTATTTCTTTATATAATTGGCAACTGCCGCCGTCAGCTGTTAATAAATAGGCATGACACTATTTAACTAACGGTCTAAAATAGCAAAAGAAATCAATTTTCGAAGGTCCATGTCTTTTGAACTAATAAGGCTATTGACCGGAAATTTAAGTGATCAGGAGTTTACTGATTTATTGTGCTGGCAAGATATTGCTGTAAATTTTCACAAAATAGGGGAGAGGAAGTTGACCAAACCTAAATTAGCCCATACAGTGGAACAAGGCCATTGGAGAAATAGACTGCAAAACAGAACTTTCTTTGCAAAATCGAAATTCTAAAAAACTGGTTATGAACGAAGTTGCCCATGCAGTTGAGAACAAGAAGACTGGGAAGAACTGCCAACGCGATTTCTCGCTCGCTCTAGTCTTTCTTTATAAACTGTGTGGGCAAATTAGTAAACATCGCAGTTCTTAAATACACTGTAGGCGACTCTTAAATATTATTATTTGCATCAGAAAGAGACTACATTGCAGATTAATCGCAAAAATTATGTATCCTCAAACATAGCCAGCAAACCGTAATTGTGCGATTTTAGGAGAAAAGTGACCTTCAAAGCAGATCTATGTATCGTTTCCTTCACAATGGGAATGCTTCCCTCGAAGTCCGATGTTTAAACCTACCTAAACTCTCTAAAATAAACCCATGGACTGTCATGGACTTATATTTGCTCAAAAGACGTTTTCCTCTGATTTTTTGGAATTTGCTCCCTTCGGCTTATACACGAGGAGCTTAGTTTCGGGAGTTTACGGTACATCACATTAATTGTATTGAAAATTTTAATGGTCTCTAAGTCATTGGAAACGAGGGGAACATTTCTGCAGCGAAGGAAATGACGTCTAGTTTGGAGGCAAGGCGAGCAGTGGAAGCACAAAGAGACACGGTAATCTAGGGATGGCCTAAATAATTAGCAATGGAATGTTAAAATGTATACTTTAAAAGAAATATATTTTGCACAATTTGATTATAATTGTGTTACCCGGTTTAATTTTGAAGTTTGGTGATAGTTTTGCGCTAAACGTATTTTGAAAATGAAATTAAACCCGAGTGGTTATGTTGACAGTTTGCAATGTTGAAGTGAAGGGTGTTGTCTTGTGTTTGTTGTAGACTGTCTTCAGTGTGCCGGTAGGACATGGATTTGGTGGGGAACACCGTGTGTCCAACTAGGGGGTTCGAAATTAGACCTGGGACCAAATCGTTCAAAATGTGGATGGCAGTTTTGTCATTCGTTTTTATGCGAACAAGCCACAGTTCTGCAACAAAATAGATTAGAGACCGCATACCGTCGGGTGTATATGTATGGTGTATTCGAGTAAGTTTTTTTAGGAGCTATGGTTCTCGCTGAACCATGTAGCTGAACCATGTAGCTTAACCTCGAACGGTAATTTTCCTTCGCAGTGAAGTCAAGCTATGAACCATGCCAGTAAAGAACATATCCAGTCTAACCATAATAACAAACGGATGTTCATCGGTATGCCCAGAGTGGCGGCAGACTGTAGAAAAATTGCTAAAGAAAGAAACATACTCGTAACCCAAACTGCACTAAATTCTGTATGGAAATACACCACTACACTTGCAGGAGCGATACGGATTCCAAACACTGTGTAAACAGCAAGAACACAGCAACAAACCACTAAATATCACAGGATGCAAAACCTGGAAAGTCATGAATTATTGGAATTTCATTTTCCAGACCTGGAAAGTCACGGAATTTATATTGGGTCATGTAAAGTCATGGAAAACAAAATTCATTGTAGTAACTACACCAAAGTATTTGTCTGATCAGTTAGGGTTTTAAGTGCTTTATTTCTCAAAATACCACTTGTTTTTATTGTTAAATTTGGTTACTGCGCTGTCGAAAAAAATGACACTTTCAAACAATGTTGGCCAAAATTGCGTAATGGAAAATACAAAAAGCTCACCGAAAAAGTCATTGAGAATCATGGAATTTCAACAGCCCTATAGAGTACGAACCCTGTATCAGCAAAAAAACTATAAAGAAACTTCAAATAATGCGGCAGACTGCCCGCTAACATTTCAGTTTTAACTAAAAACTAAACGAGTACAAACATTGCGACGCAACCATTTTAAAAAAGTTTTCAAAAAATGAGCGACATATGTTATTGGTTTATAGTATGGCAGTATCCAGTTATACTCTCCAACTTCTGAATTGTATAGGGTCCAAACGTTTATACTCATTTTAATAGTTCTTAGCTTCCGTAGAAGATTTCCACTTCAAACCGAAATATTGGGTAAGTACTTTGCATTTTATTTTGTTTAAATCTGTTGTCTTGCTTTTTTCTCTGCTTTATTATATATTAAAGGATTAGTCTGTCGCATTATTTGTTGTATATTGATGCAAATCTTTTCCCTCCTTTCTTCAGATCAGAGGTAATGCAGACGTGAAAGAAGTATAGAAAATGCAATTGGTCCTGATATGAGTTTGTCATTTATTGCCATTTGTTTATGCTGTTTTAGGAACTGGAAAAGATCATGCAAGATACCGTACCTGAAGAGTGTCCTGAACAGGTTGGACTATTAGCAGCCAGCAAACAGGCTCTTCTCTTTCCCTGGAGCCGGTTGGCAGGCTAGAGCATGAGCATTAGATATTCGCGGAGGGGGATGGGCAATATTTACGTGTAATAACTGTGTTCGAACTTTTTTTAACTATGTAAGCTCTGAAGCTTTATTTTTTGCGCGGAATATTTGAACGTGCACGATAAACGTTAGCACCCCAGCGCGCGACCAATCCCGCACCCGCCTTGCATGCTCGTGAATACTGGACCAGTATTTTAGAACAATAGGTTATGAAATATGCCTTCTGATTGGCTAGCGCTCTCAGGTCATGCCGCGCAAAGGCCAAGTTGTTTATTCTGCTGCACATGCCCCAAATTATATTTTTCGTGCGTGGACCAGTGAACGTTTTTAGTTGATATCTTATGATTCTATTTACGCCTCTATTAATAATTGTGACAAATTTGTTGCAGAACGAATCGAACGAATAACAGAGCTCCATATAATTTTTTATCGCAAGTCTCCGAGTTGTCACTTGTTCACGGAATATCCTCGTCGTCGGTGTGGGTCTTCCGAATTACAAGACTGTACTAAAGGTATCTCACGTCTTGGTGAAGTCGCCAGTGTGCCACTTATTGCAAGCATTTAAAGTGAACGTCCAAGCAGACCTGGAGCGACTTCATACTCATAGCCTTCGTGGGGAATCGTGAACGGGATGAGTCAGGAATCATCTAGTCCTCGGTCCCCATCTCTCCATTCAACGCCTGCATTTACGTTCAGTGAAGTATCGCAAGGTGGAGAGGGAAATTCGGGTGTTCCAGCTGTCAAATCGATGGGCGATTTAACTTTGCCGCTCCCAAGAAGACGAAGGGACGATTTAATGGACGGGCAACGATCGAGATCCCAATCGGAACCCTTGACAATGGAAGCAGTAGTTATTGCTAAAGAACTCCGAAAAGCCAGTGACAAATTAAATTTGAATTATATGTTCAGGAAAAAGGGCAGCAAACACCAACACCGTTCAGATAAACAGCGCAGAAAAACTATTGCAGCTTTTCGCCATGATTCGATACAACTTGAATTTGACAGTTTTTTGTGGAGGCAAGCGGGCTACGACAGAGTGGTATCGGTGGAAGAGCTTCGGAGGTCGAGCCGAGAGGACATCTTGAACATGCCAGAAGACGGCACTCCGGTTTAGTTTGCAGACTGTAAGTTAATTACATTTCATGTTCAGCTGATCATAAACACTCGAACGTGTTCACAATTTTTAATACTAGTTGACAGTTGTTATTTTGTGCAAAAAGGAATATCAGCTCCTTTTGTCCATTGGCATATGTTTGTAAACGTTCATTAAGGAGGCGATTATGCATACTGCGTTGCGGTTGAACTGCGCGCAAAATTTACAAATATTAACAACAGATTTCTTGAACAATAATATTTTTATTACGCCTTTTTATATTGAAAACAAAGCAGCTGACCGACTCTATTTCTTGAGAATAAACATTTTCTGATGGTTCATTCCGATCTTTATAGTTTATACCAATACATGTTTCGAATTTATTTTGTTATTCATCAAGCTATAAATACGTAGCATGTCATATGATAATCTAATCTACATTTTGACACTCCATGAGGAGTAGTGGCACATTGTGCAGAGACATGTTGGGGGGGGGGTAACAATGGGAGATAAATCGATCAAGATATCTTGAGTTGGCAGCTTGTGACTTGTAACAGAATGTGATATACTCGAAGAGTATATGCCACACTGGTAGTAATTATTATACAAATTCAAAGGCAGTATCCAGTGTATGTTATTACTAAAAAAGGAACACTGGAACACCCTACAACATCCTGAAACAATCTTGAACACTTAATGTAGGGTTGTTATTGTAAAGGGTAAGTTAGCGTTTGATGTTGTTGGCTGCTAATAGCTTAGTTTGTGCCAGGAACATTGGTCACCAATACTCCCCTTACTCCTTAGATCCCATTTCCAGCAGTTTGAGAGCACTGACCGAAGGAACATTTTCCTCCTGGCAGATTGAGACATTTTAACCCAGGCAACTGCTTTGTTTGCCTCTTGGTGGCAACTGCCCAGGAATGAGGAGGAATCGGGTAAATGTGCAAGTAATTTGTATATGAAGCTGAATGCCTCGGGACTTTGCAAGACTACCACAACATTAACATTCTCACTGGTCGCCAGAGATATTCTAAAACACTTGTTGGGCAAATGTAAACCATGGCACTATGGATATTGTTAGGAGAAGTTAGATGTTGATATATATTCTTTTCGGCTGAACAAGAAATCATCTATTGCAAACCCGAACACATAAAACCCCCTTTACTAACCCTTTACCGTGCCCCCATTATAACAATTGTACCCCCTTAGATAGGGTAACTGCAGCGGAAACATTTATTATCTGAGGGTTAAATCACCGTAAAATAAATTGTCGATTCACACAAACTTTGTAATGTATTGCACTGGGCTAGCATATTTGAATCACAACTATAAAGAAATAACAAACGGGTTGGTTACAGCAAGACATAATTTTTACATTCAGTTGAAAATGGAAGAGTGCCTGATTCAGTGCTAAAATTCTTTCAAAAACAATCCAATCTTTATTGGAGATAAAATCGGCATAGCTGGAAAATTTGAATTTGGTAATCGAAAACAATATTAGGCTCCGAGGTTTAATAAATTACAATTCAGGCATAAGCTTTCGGCAAGGAAATTTGCATGCACAAGGAAAAATAAGGATTCAGTGATGAACATCGATTTGCCCACAAACGGAGCTATATTTTCTTATCCGTTAATATGTTGAAATATCTTCTGTTTTTATTAATTTATAAATTTACATCGCTGTAAAAATAACGTCGGGGTTGGTACAGCAATGTAAAATCTTGGGGGGGAGGGGTCGCTCGGTCGGGCAGGGAACGCTTGGGGGATACCTGGGACTCCGTTTATGTTGTCTATAGCCACCGAATTTAATTTAGTTTGGGCCATGTATTTTACTTGCGAAAAGTTTCGTTCGGGATACATATAGCTGCTAGGATAAAATGTCAACAAGTTCACAAATGCAATGAAAATACTTTCAACAGAACTACGATGCACTACTCCAGGGGCTGGTATGCTGATTCCCATGAAAATTGATTATTCCCTCAAGGTGGGTTTCAGTTAGCGCTCATATTGCATGGGCCAAAAAGTATCATCCCATGAACGTACATGGGTACCCGGGTGTGAAATGCACACGATATTTGCGGTGCTTCCTTTGTATATGCAACACGGAGAGTGGCCTTATTATTTTCTCATCCAATACCCGCACAAACAGTTCTGAGAAAGTAAATTATCATAAAAGCGATTACAGTACTGCGGTAGTTATTTCAGGAATAATCATTATTTGAAAATGTTTCTTTGCTATACGGAGCAAACCGTGGTATAAAGTTGCTAAAACCAAAATCACTACATTTAGTAGCCGCTAAATTCTAAAATTGTTAGAAACAACCGTTTGATGTCAACTTCAAAGTACACCTGGTGCCAGTAGTCATCTAATTGTTTTATGCAACCTAAAGGACCTGTATCGACCAATAATGTTGTATTTACTTATATTTCAAACTTTTAAATTGTAGCGTCCATGTGAATTGTAGCGTCCAAACATTTGTACTCATTTAGTTTTTTGCCGCCTGTAGAAGATATATATTTCAAGCCGAAAGATAGCTCAGGAGATCAGTTGCTAGAGCATCGGTCTCACATGCGGGAGGTCATGAATTCGAATCCCGGTGTCCCGGTGTTCTAGATAGTACATAAACCACGCAGGCTACTGTTACACCGGCCGCACCAACACTCGGGGTCTTAAAATAACTGAGGAGAAGGTGCTACCTTTGCTCTAACAACTGAAAATGGTTAGACCTTCACATCTTCTCGGATAAGGACGTTAAACCGTAGGCCCTCGGAGACCTTTGTCAATTGGGTTGCAAAAACCTGTTAAGGCTCTCCGACCACCTCTGAGTGGGTTAAAGCGATAAATAAAAAATATTGGGCAAGTAAATTTGTCTGCCTTCTTCTCCGCCGCGCCGTAAGGATCAGTATGCCGCATTATTTGCAGATCATATTTTGGACCGAAAGCCCAAAATGCGTGAGAAATACAAATTTTTTGTATCGAAACTCAGAATGCGTGAGAAATATACGTCTCGGCGTGAGATGACACCCGAATGCGTCAGTCTTAATACGCTCAATCATGAATGAGCGAGACTTGAGAGCTCTGCGACGGTTTTGAGAGTAGCCTGCCCGCAGTCCCTTCGCAGCGATCTAATTTTCTCCCTAAATTAGCGTCTGCAGACAGGTTAGTTTTGAGAGATTATGAGAGGGGGGCAGGGGGTTCAAAAGTTCCCGCCTCCCGTGTTCTTAGCTCCCCCCTAATGTACCGATCAAATCGAAACGTCAACATATCCCCCCGGGCATACCCTGGGCATTTGACGCATTGCCGTGCCTGGGTGTAGGGAATTTGATGTTGGTAGTTGCCCCATGGGTGGTGAATTTGACATTGGAAGGGAGGGGTGCTAGGGAAT
>JANVCK010009681.1:0-13652 GCA_026546655.1 Epizoanthus illoricatus | reverse complement strand
ACATTTCATCCAACATTTGCTGGCACGCATTGGGCGATGTTTTTTTTTTATGTCCAGGAGTATGGGGCCGTTGTATCCGTTCGAACATCAAGGCAACATCGTGCCAACACGTTTAATAACGTTGTGGCGCAATAAATGGGAATGAGAGTCAGGGTCCGATCACGTCGTTATGTGCATGCTGGACGCAGAACAGATGTTGGGTCAGGCGTTCAAATGGTCCCAACGACACTCAATATTTCCGAGAACATATTTAACGTGGTCCCAACATTATCCAACACGTCCCAACATTGTTGGGAGGCCTGTTTAAACAGCCCCAACGTTTTGACCCAATGAATTATGGGTAAATGTTGAATTAAATGTTGGCACCGTTTAAGTCTACGCCAGTGGAGTAAAGAAGAATAACTCCGTGGATAGAAATAAGGGTAAGGGGGGGGGGAGGGGCGCAAGAGAACTGAACCAGGAGAAGAATTTCACAACACAGAAAGAAATAACTGCATTCACCATCTCTTGTATAGTCAATGTCTTGGAAATAAGAAAAGAATAAGCCGTAAAACATCCACGATTACATGTCACAACGTTCATACCGACCAGACCAAATCACCGATAATCAGGCGTCAATACCACACAGCAAAACGTTTTCAATCACAGAGCACAAATGTACCCATTCAAATAGCAAAACGTTCTCAATCACACAAAACCATGTCCCAAATATCTACGGCAAATATTCTCAATCACGGAGCACAATTCAGTCACATATTCAAAGGACACTTTATGGTTTCAGCACAGCACTGGTGAAGGTACAGCGTACTGCGCTATGACGTATTTTGTATTCAGTTTGGGAAGGGCTCGCAAATGTCAAATGGAATGAATAGGTTATCTTTAGAGAGACCAAAATCGCGCGCGTCAGCAAGACATTAGGAGGAGCATCGCTCCTCTTACACCCCCCCCCCCGCCACACACACGCACGCACATCACACACACTCTCGCACATCACACGCACATCACTAGCACACACACGCGCACGCGCACATCGCACGCACACGTACATCACACCACGCGCACATCGCACCACGCGCTCACACGTATATCGCACGCACTCTCACACACATCGCATGCACGTACACAGACGTCGCACGCGTACGCACAGACATCGCACGCACGCACGCACCCACACATCGCACACACCCATACATCGTACGCACCCACACATCGCACGCACACACACATCTTATGCACACGCGCACACACACACACGCATGCACACAGAAACACTGGCACACACACGTGCACGTACACACGAACGCACACACAACACACCCACACGCACATACACACCAGGAATTCTTACCTCCAACACTTGCAATATTCACCACGCGACCTTTTGCTTTTTTAACCAATGGCAGGAAGGTCTTTGTGACATCAATCACACCCCAGAGGTTCACGTCAGCCACCATTTTGTAATCTTCCATGGAATGCCAATCGATTGGACCAACTCTGGCAATTCCTGCATTGTTCACTACACCCCATAGACCTGTCACGGATACGAATAAAATCATTCGTATGACGTTCAAAACATTGGCATAATTTTGACGATTCCTAAACTGATATAACAGCACTAAATTTTTTAAATATAAAACTCTGGTTATTTAATTTCAAAACTTTTTTTAATGATTCTATTACTGATAGTTATCCTTATGTGGAAACAACTGTTTTTCAAAATGGAAGTAAAATCAGTTTGGTTTATAGACAAAAAAGCAAAAAGAAAAGTAATTATTTATTTTGTGTGTCCAATGTGTGTCCGTGGAACAATATATAGTTGTTGGCTGGTGTTCTGTGGAACACGAGTTTTTCGCACCCGAGGACACTAATGTTACCCGAGGCCGAAATTTCTTCCGGAGGGTAAGCAAAAACTCATGTTACACAGAGAACACCAGTCAACAATGGTTTTGTTATATGGTAATTGTTAACGTTAATTTGGAGCGAAGAACTCTGCAGCTATGAGGCATGAGTATTTTTCCCGGAAACAAATAATTGTCTGACCAATCACAACGCGCGTATTATTTGAACGATATAACAATTGCAATTTAAGCATTCCATATACTTGTAATAAAGGTGGGGCAACAATTTGATGTTTGTGTGAGGGTTGGGTATGGAATTGAAAGAATGATCTGTTAAGTTCTACTTTTAACTCATACATCCGTTCGGCTATCGAATGTATTAATTTTTAAATAAAGTTGTGGGGGCAAAACTTTGTAAATTTAAACAATAAATGTTTTAAATATTTTAAATTTTCAATAGGGTTTCATCCTCGATATTTGCTAGTCTCTGTGTATTTTTGGAATATCATTTTGTGAGCTTTACTACTGTTTCTATGGAGATTGGAGGGAAACGTGACAAATCAAGACCGTGACACGATATGTTTGGGGCCTGGGTGGCCTTTGCGTTGTCCAGCAGCCAGTGGTGCCGTGATAAAATTCAAATAGCACTTTGAGTACCTCAAATAACCTCCGGCATCTAAAATACGAAAATCTAAAATTAACCCCTTCAGTCAGCGGTGCCTTCGCCTGCTTCTGTAACTCCCCGCTCGCGCTAGGGTTCTGTGTGGCCTAATAAAATGCGAATCAACCCGAACATTCAGACCTGAGCGTACAAAGTTTATAGAAGTTGAGATATATAATGTTAAATTAAACTGAAGAATATATGGATTTTATTAAAATAAATAAGAAACTAGTGCCATGAGTATTCATGAGCTTTGAGTTGAACAATCACACATTGTCTTTTCCTCAGTTTGACAAGGGAAGTCTCCTTTTCACCTTTCGTCAGTTTGAAAAAACTCCCATTACACCCTGGTAGACACGTTTCTAATAAAAATAATGGATTCATAAACTAATATTTATGTTTTTCGCCGTGAGGCTGGAAGGTTCTAGCTGATGTTTAGAGCGTATCAAAATCCAAGTGTTCGACTCTAATTTTGGTCATGTTTCTCCAATGACATCTTGCAAGGGACTGTCAGGATCCAAATCAAAGAGTAACGACTCGAAACATTTTGTGATAACTGGAGCCATGTCACAAAGGCTTGGATACTAAATATTAAAATACAACCCCGAAAAACTGAATCAACCATAGGCTCAAGGAGTCAAGCCTAACTGGATGTTTTGGACGCCTTGGATGAAAGTATTCGTGCTCACTTGTTCGTGTTCGGACGACGTATTAAACGACTATTAATAAAATAGGACAGTGCGAAAACTCCAGTCGGTACTGTAAGTGGGACAGTTCATATTTTTAAAATCACAATACTAATGTTACCTTTTGAAGGCGGAAGATGTTCTTTGACCTCCTCGAAAGCCGCTTGAACCTCGTGTGACCTTGTGACATCCAAGTGTATCGTTTTCAGCTTTTTGCTACAGATGTGTTTAAGCTCCTCTTCTCCTTCGCTCGTTAAACACGTAGCAAAAACATGGAACCCAATCCTGTCGAGTTCTATCGCCGTAGATTTGCCAAAGCCCGAATCACAGCCTGTTATGAATACGTACTTCTGGTCAATGCCTGCGATCGTCTTCGCGGAGAAACACGTCTTGAAAATCCACACTATTAACAAGAGCGCGATAAGTACAGCCACAGTGGCTTCAAAAAGACCAAACTCTAGTATCATTGTGAGAATGTCGAGTCCTTCGTTGAACCTGAAAACAAAATAGAAAAGGATTACCAACAATGAAAGATGATATAATGCACGGTGCCTGTGTTTCTTACACGTGTTTACGAACTGTCCACTCGTACTAAGTTGATTATAAAATTATAGTAACATTTGAGAACGCACGCATTCGATCCACGTGAACCACTTTGAGACCCTAGTTTCTCCATCTTCTTCACGGAACACTTTGTAAAATATCAAACCGATCTGTAATGTCCCAAACTAGCATAAGACCTACCAAGGTTGAGAACGGGTTTCTTTTGTAGCAGTAATCTTAGATCAACTAAAGTTGTGACATTTTTTCTCACTACGTCATTTGCAATGTTTAATTGATAAAGTGGTGGTTGCTCTTCTAACCTTTCCGCACCTTGTCACAATGCGTAAGGACACCACAATTTCAATTTTAATTACTTAACAACAAAGCCAAACCTATTAAACTGGCCCAGTGGGACCGCAAAATATGTTTTCAAATAGGTTAATTGTGCAATATGTCCATCATCGGACAATTATACACAGTGGTTTGAAGGATAACAGGAATTACATTTATTCTTAATACTGATAAGAATGCAGTCTTGTTATCGTCTTTATCTCCTTTTAAAAGTTAGAAAATGGAAAATCTTTCGTCCTTTATTAGGAACGATCCTTGAAAAGCACAGTCAGCTAAATTTTACAAATCCGGCTGTCAAAACAACCCCGGGAAACAAACGTACAACATGGCTACAAAGGAAAACACCATTAAACATCAAATATTGACAAAAGTATCACAATACACTAACATAAACATGAACAGAATGTCCCTAATTACGAACTAATTGCATTTATCCAGTTCGTAAACAGCAGTCCGCCTTTCTACCGGAACAGCGAGTTATATGCTTCCTCTCCACGGAAATAGCTCAGTTTCTGTCAAGTTTACGGTACTATATTCACGGCGGTTTGGTGACATCAAAGCAATGAGTCAATGCTGTACTAAGGTCATTTTTAAAATGTTCCAATGCTTTACACCTCACTTGTTCAAATAGCAGTTTAGAACACGAAATTCAAATTGCAGGTGCAATCACTTGCAAAGTGAGTAAGTAAATTTAACGTCAGCATCAGTTTCGTTTTGCCCACGCTTTATTGGTAGTCGAGTGTGTAATGTTTAACTTTCCTTGAAATCCTGATGCAGTATTCAGTGGATATTCAAGAACAACACAACAGAGAGAGAATTATCGCTGTTTGAGTTAGAAGCTAAACACTATTAACAAGTTAGGGACCAGTCATAAGTTATGGCCCGGGTTGGGGCCGAGGAGGAAATATTTTCTGCCCTACAAAATCCTTGATTCAATCTTTTCAGTTGCCGCTAAATATTTTTACGCAGCTGACCTCATAGTCATAGTCATAGTCATGTTTCTTTGTTTGTATTTATTTTATCAAACTTATTCTAAGAAATTTTTGCCCAACCTAAAGCAGGCCAAATTTTCTGTTATCTAACCATTTTGTCTTCAGCCCCAATCGCTCCCCTTCAGTACACTGACTCATTTCTGCATAAAAATGTTGTTGCTGGAAACGAGATGCGAGACGTTCGGGCCTCCACTCGGCCGGCTCCAGTTCTCAAATCATATATTTTGTAAGTTGTGTTGTGTTGTGTTGTGTTGTGTTGTGTTGTGTTGTGTTGTGTTGTGTTGTGTTGTGTCTGCGTGCCGACAGTCACCGAATTAGCAGGACGGGATTTACTACAATTCATTGAAGACTGAGGCCCTGTTCACACTATACCGAATAGATTTTGTGCTGGCACAGAAAGCATAGCGGATAGGAACCTGTTCACACACCAAACGCTTGTTTTGGCACAATTCTTGCTCTGGCACAATGCTGCGCCGATTCGGTTTTGAAAATGAAAGTAATATACTTTGTACATGTATCGGATATCTTTTTGTACCGACTTGCTCCGTTACTGTCCACACTAAACAACAAGCAAAGACACACACTGATACAGTAATGCTGAATTCCCTTTTCAGTAGGTGAAGAGCTCTTACTTGCCTAGGCTTGCCTGAAGTCCAACACAAAGATTAATTCTTTCAACGAACAAGAAAAATTCAGACGTGTTCGATGTCTAATTTTGTTTCATGAAGAACCATGGGGACACCCAGTAATAAACTATTACCGAGATTTCAAAACGTAACTCATTTTGTTTGGAAAGTCATTTGTTGTGAAATATCTCTAAATATCATTTACAGCACTGAAGGCCACACAGTATAATGAAACAAAGTTATTTGAAATCGCGGTAAACAAAACAAACAGGAACTACAAGTCTGATTTTAAAAATTTTATGTTTATAGAATTGCATTATTTACAATGATATTGTCACGACATATAATAAACAATAAATATGAGTTGTAACTTGTATAATGATCACTACCAAGTTCAATTGGGTACCCTACCTATGCACCAGCACGCAATAATTCCTTGCTCACCCCGCTGACGATCCGAACTGTGGAAACAGCTCACTCGTTTAATTTTTAATAGTGAAAAATTCAACTATATACACACGTTTTCAAGTACCACCGGTAATTTAATTACCAAAGCAATTTTCCGAACACCGAGGTGATTACCAAAGCAATTCCAGCACGGTGTTTTAATAACTTAGAAGTTACTAATAAGAGTACAAAACTAATAGCCAGAGAGTTAGACACTTCCCGCCAGCAACGATAAAGACAAGCGTCTGAACTAAGGCTGTACATGTCTAGAACTCTTCGGCCTTCATTCTTTTAAAATTCGCTTTGCTTTGTTAGCTGGGGAATCATAGGAAGTGGAAAAGTGTATAAACTCGTTCCTTTTTGTGACTCACTCTCCAAAGTCTATTCATAGAAAAAACAACAACTGGAATGTGTTACTCTCACCTTCAACAGTCGCCTGAAGTATTCGCCTTTCGCCTCGTATACTTTGTTTCGGTGAATTCCAAAGCCACATGCATGTGCAGCCAAAGCCTTAGCCCCGGTTTCACTCGTCGAACTCAGTTCATGGGCCAACCTTAATGCTAAGGAGCTCGATATATTGTTCTAGCTCACTGCCCGATTAGTATTAAACTTAACTGAATAAAATCAAGAAAGGGAAAAACATAGGTTCCACACTGTAAAAACAAAAGAAAACAAGACGCTGCCGACAGCCTACATGAAGTCGTGCCAATTGGCTCACGCAAACTATTAAGGCCTTAAAAGGCCTTGCGAGAGCTACATCAAGGTCACCTACGGGTTATTAAGCTCATGAAAATAAGAATCAGATAATTTAATTTTGACCCAGCCTCATTGTTCCCCATTTTTAAGGCAACTTCAGCATAAATTGTTCTTAAGTTGTTTTTGTTTTTAAACTATATATAAGCCCCCAAAGGATTCAAAATCTAACCATATTATAAAATCATCAGTAACCGACATTTGAGCCATGTCAACAGCACGTATATGTGTTTAGCATCTATTTTACTCGATAGTCTAGTTTAGTGCTTATTTGGTCGTGAATTTCAGTATTTCATTTGAAAACATACAGCCTTACAAGTCGATTTTATGTTACTAAACCTCAGCCTGAGCTTGTTCCTAAATAGGTCTTCAATTTTGGGCAAGTTGAGCCTCATTGTTCTTATAAAGTTGTTCTTACAAAAAAGCTTGTATAGAAATATAATCAAATGAGCTTATTTTTGGAGCATGGACTTGTTACATTTTAGAACATTCAGGCTGAAATCGCCTAAAAAATCAATAAAAAGCATTTGAGGCTGAAATAAAACTTCATTTGAAATTTTTATGAGAGTTTAGCCTTATTCAGACTGGGGGGCTGAAAGTGCCCGCGCCAATTTCAAACCATTGTAACCAAAAAAGCATTTAAGATATAATGCTGAAACTTTATGACTTTTCCTAAGATTTAACAGGGAACATTTTAATGTGACAAACGTGTTCGTATGATGTAAGCCATTTCCATGGCAACCATGTTTTGAGTGACAGGTCTGGCAGAATTTGAGAACTTTTTTCTTGAAATTAATTTTTTGGGGGGATTTTTTCCATGAATATCATAGCTCCTGTTACCCAAAGTTCATTTATAAACTTTTCGATAATATCCGAATCAATTAAGACCATTCTCTGACGTCATTGCAAAATCCAAGACGGCCGCCACAAAATCCAAGATGGCGGATTTATGACGTCATATGACGTCATAATTAGAAATTACTAATTACCATTAAATTAGTAATTGGCTATAATTACTTTGCATGCCAACTTTCGTTTCCATATCTTTAATAGTTTGGAAGTTACAGGCCGCGGGCACTTTCAGTCCCCCTCCCCATGGCCCAGTCGGAGGAACTAAAAAAAAGCCCAGTCGGCTGAATAGGGTTAATATAAGAACAAGAAGAAAAGACAACACATCACGAGATACAACATACAATCAGTAAGTGAATAATATGGTGTTCCTAATAATTCCTACAATCTTCGTTTTCCAGGAAATTATTGGCGATACATGTATGGTTCCGACAGTGTATGTACCTATTATATTTTGCCGAGGCAAATCACAGGGGTTGTTCACGTCACAGGCACCTCTGAAATTTTAAGTGAAACAGTGTAAACAATAGCCTCCTCCGCAGGCAACTCAGATGTCATTTCCCTCAGTATCATTCACCATCACTCGCCATCACTTGTTATATCCGTTGCTCGTTGCTTAATTGTCATTAGAGCCCGTTCCTGCGGAGGCTATGTAAACAAGAACCTAAAGGAATTTTTGGCGAGTTAAAATGCCTAGTGAAAACACAGACAATAAGAAATTGTCCAAAAAAATAAGAACACTGAGCCTGAACAAATTTTTACTGGTTCTTAAAAAAAAATAATACGATAAAACGGTCTTGGTATTACTCGTTTTCTTTTTTGTAAGAACGTCTAATTTTGAAGTGGAGGTTGGGTCGGGACCGAACGTTTTTATTTTTTTGCCATTTCAGATGAATTACATGAGATGAAATCCCGTTAAACAGATTTATAAATTCGACCGATATCAAACACGTCAACAATACTTTCGCGGCTATAACAATATTGTTTTGAAGTTGAACTTTAGGATACATTTTCACTATTGTTTTGTTGGGACTGGGAAAAGAATATAACAACTTAATTTATTGTACATGTATCTCTCTTTTCCGAAACTCAAATCTTAACCAAATTCCAACCTTGGGTATGTTTTTAGCACGTTCCGTAAAACTTTGGCCTTTCTCAGCTTGAACGTTCTTATTGGAAAATGGTTCTTATCCGAACAAGAGTGTGTACTATTCAATTGACTCGGTCGATAAGATCGCGGAATACCAAAATGGAAGCCGTTGGTTTGATTCCTGGCAGTGCAAAGCCAGAGGACTGTATTCGTGCGAGCTGCAGAGGGCTGTATTCGTGCTTGCTGCAGAGGGCTCTATTCCGGTCTTTCCCCACACTGTACCTGATCGGCCGTAGATAGGGACCTAGTCTCTCGATATTCTATCGGGGAGTTAGTTAAACAACAACAACAACAACAACAACAACAACCACCACAACAACAACAAGTTTTATTTCAAATGAATATAGGAATTCCCACACACTTGTGGATAAGTGCTAGCTCTCACAGCACGTACCACTGTACATGATCATGATGTGTATGTCTTCAAAGCTTGTGATTTGGACAAAAATTTAGTTGTGGCTATCTATAGTTTCTCCTCAAAAGTTGACTTTTTGAGAAAGATTTTCAAGCCAAAATCGTTCCGTGTACATGTTTTCTTTCTGTGTTTCAAGAGGAAAAAGCGATTCATACTTTAAGTACGTTCTCGCCTGAGACTAGAAACTAGTATTTTAGTCAAGTCCATACCAAACATTCCAAAGAAGCATTTATAATTATACCTATATTTGGTGATAGCATCATATCAGCATTACAACCTCAATAACGTAAGAAAGTGTAAAAGCAATTTCCTACTTCAATTACTCAATCCGACTAGCTCCCTCAAGTGGGCTGTTGAGTAGTGCGAGTTAAGTGGAGAAACAACATCCGCATTCCAGCACGATATATGAGGCATTTTGAGTTAATAATAACTAGAAACTGTTTATCAAAACTTGCTTGCGGTTTGACACAAAAACTGAACTATTGAGGTAACTTACATTCCAATACAAATCTTATGACTATTGTAATGTGATTTTAACTAGAGGGCAATACGGCCTTCAAACTTGGCCGATTCTCCATCAATATTTAGAATCATGTCTACATGGAAGAAACAAAGTTTTCCATAATTCAACCTAGCTATTGTCTTTTTTAACAAAGACATAATATATTATTACTATAGGGGTGGATATCCACAAAGTAGTTTCATGAATATTCTGTTGTGGTATTTCAATTATAATTCTCCGTTATCAGTCCATGTGATATTATCCAACGGCGTTAGAAACACATTACTTGTGTTTGTTCAAAACCCTAATGAGTTATTTGTCTTGCTGTTGTTTTTTCTTCAGTATAGTTATAAAGAGCATTATAGACGTATTTGCTTATGCCGACCCGAGGTCGAGTTCACAGTTCCCGAGTTCAAATTCTCTAAAATTTTGCATTTTTATAATTTGATCCATTTAATGGGACTGGCCCAAGCCGGCCAAGGATAACAATAAGTAGCGACTGTGTTTACTTGGTGATATGTATGTCTTCAAAGCTTGTGATTTGAACAAAAATTTAGTTGCTATCTATAGTTTCCCCTCAATAGTTGACCTTTTAAGAAAGACTTTCAAGCCAAAATCGTTCCATGTCGAAAGCGGCTACTACTAGAAAACGTGACATCGTTTCGCAATTGATTTCAGTCAAGTTCCTTTACCCGTCTACTGTTTTTAGACATTAATCACAGATCATAAATATCGACTTCCTGATTTTCGCTGCGTCAGCCATAAGTTGGCCGATACAAAAGTAACAACAACAACAACAATAACAACAATAACACCATCCAGCTGTAATGCTCGACTTGGTGTTGCCATATACATGGCAGCAACCAAGTAACAATAAAAGTTAGCACTAAAAATTTTAAATTGAAAATGAAAGTACAATGATAGATTAATTACAAGGAGTATTTAAGAATGATAAAATTTCCCGATCTTAATTTTTGAACAGTTTTGAAGCAAGAGACTTCTTAAAATGAAAGATCCAGATCAGATTGTAGGTGTTTTTTTCCGTGTCTCTGTTCTTGGTCTTTGAAAGAATTGGTCTTTTGAAAGTAAAAGGCGTTGACTGTTACAAGAGGTATGAAAGAGATAATATTTTAATAAATTTGGAAACCAAAGGAAACGTGCTTGGCTAAATAGTGACTTTCTTAATTTTAATTTTGAGCTAGGCATTATTGTCAAACATGCAGTCAGAGGACAGATTGTTTCATGCGCAGCTTGTCCACATGTGTTTAAACATTTCCAAAATACACAGTTACGTGATGTGGGAGGAGGGGCGCTCAAGTAAGCTACATGTAAATATATTTAACAACTAGCAATTACGGTCGCAAGTAGAGTGCTGCCGCACTACTGACTACAAAATATTTGCAGGGACTGCTCAAATATACTCTTCAACTATCACAAAATATCATGAGTGGACATATTTATACATATTTTACAAACTAAGTTTAAAAGGTACAATCGTAGCTTTGAATTTAAGCAAATAAAACTGGATCATGTTCCTGACATTGTGAATCATATAATAATAAAGGGAAAGAAAGCAACTTTAAGGAAGAACTCAGGAGTCGAGTATTGAATTGTTACTTTTGAAAATCAAACTTGGTCACTAGTTCAGTCATGTATCTATAGTCTGTACATGTATAGTGCTTTATAAAATGAATTAGATATAGCGCGGTTTCTACCCAATTATTTCTTGTTCTCCCAAACTTGCACTCGTGTTACTAAAGCTCTATGGAAAACACGGAAATGTTTTCTATTTCTTAAGGATAACATTATATTATTAAAACATTCACATCCAGTCATACAGACATATAAAATAGAGGTTGAGGCGCGCAGCTATAATCATCTCGTACCCAAGAAGTGTAAGTGGAATAATTGTTTATTAAATACCAAGTCAAAAACATACTTTTTTCTTTTTAAAATGTGTGTAAACCGAATAAAATTTAGTGTAAACCAAGAGGAATTAATTGTAAATCAGGAGGATTTGAAACTTTACCTCGAGCACTGTTTTGGAAACAGCTGTTTTCCATATAAGATCAAACTCATGAATATCATTTGATAACTCAAGTATTGAACTAATCCAATTGCTTGAATTATGACTATAGTATTGGTTAATTTCAATAGACGTCACATCCGGTATATAAGGAGACTTGTTTATCCAGGCAATGTGTCGGCAATTCCTAAATCAGTAAATGCCAGAAACGGAACAAGCAAGTCTTTGAAAACTCGTAAATCAGAGAAACATAGCCGGCAAGTCTGTAGTGCGGACATCAACTGTGCGTTTGACCATACGTTCTCTATAAAAACGTACATACTGTGAATAAACTCTATATTAGCGAAATTGTAGCTGACTGAAATGGAGTAACACTGTACTGACAACTGTAATTAAAATAAACTTCCAATTCTAGAATTTTCTACCCGTTGCTTTGTAGTTTCTCAAACAAATATTCATTTTTCGTACGTACGTTTTCTTACAGATACTGCTTGGTATTAGAAGCAGTTCGTCACCCCGCAATTTTCGAAAACGAATTTAAACAATACATTCTATTACCAAAATAGCCAAATCCGCTTTATTTAAATGTTTTAAAATTTCTGGTTTTTTAATGACTTCCATACAACACTCAGTATCTGTGCTTTTTACCTCCACCTTACCTAACAAGAAACCTTTGAATACACTATCTCTATCTGTCACTTTGACAACTCAAACATTTTCAAGCTAAATATATTAAAGATGTAGGAACTCGTTAACCCCCTGGATTGTATTCTGACACCTTTCCACACTCCGCTCTAGAATGTAAAACTAATTATGTACTGGTGACTTCGGTAGCAATAAAGATTTAAATTTCACTTACCACAGCCGAAGAATATAGACCCAGGAATATAATATGTCACCTTGTTAAGGCAACACTCTGGTTTTATATTACTGGACAACAGAAGCGGATGAATTCCTGTCACAACAACCGGAAGTTGTTTACATTGCAAATAACTTGCCGGAAGGGTCTGCTCGGCGTGGGGCATGGCCATCCGCATCGAAAGAGGAAAACGATTGATATCTTTTTCCCTTGTAGCGGAAGTGTGGGAGTTTATTGATTCATCTGAGAAACATTCTCAAAATTAATTGGAATATTGAAAATATTCTTATTTCGGCAATTAAATATCATGGAGACACATATACTTAAATCATTATTTTCTATTGGTCTAGCTATATGCCAGATAAATTGAAAAGACGGGCCATATTGAAAATTAACTTAAACAACTTCATCTCCCAGAGCAGCATCTACGAACTCAGAAACATGTTATTGTCCTTGGTTTCCGAAATTAAGTGGGTCGCCCAAGTTACCAGGGAAACGAATTCAGCTACCATGATATACATAGCGCTTAAACAACAATTACATAAACGTCACTGAAGTAAATTAAGACTGAGTTTGATAGAAAATAAAAGACTAATTTTCACCCATAAAGCTATTACTGGTGGCCTTGCCCAAAAATATCTTACTGAATAGCCTGCACAGCAGACGTTCGCGTGCTTTTGTGGCAACGACCGGCTTCCAAAAAATCCATCATGAAGTCTTTGACCCGGGCTCGAGCAGCGAAGTGGTTCAGAGGATATATACTGTGATATATCCACTGACACTGTATATATATATATATACAGTGTAGTAAGTGGTTCAAGCAAATTACCACTTACGACTGACAGCAGAAGTACGGTTTTCAGTTTCAGTTTCTCGAGTATCGCAATTGGCAAGCGTAATCCAGTTTTAAACGTTCTATTAAGAAGCTGCATTTTTAGCCACTTTTTAACACTA